>CM059273.1:367187-374687 GCA_030347295.1 Setipinna tenuifilis | reverse complement strand
TTCCTGGACGGCAGTAGGGGGCGCTATGTGGCCGTGACGGAGGAGCTCCACCGCAGCATCGTCTCCGGGAAGCAGAAACTCTAAGGCCTGTCCGTCAGGCTGCCCTCTGCCCAATCCCCACACACGTGTCCCACAAGTCCCGCCCACACTGCACCAGGAAGCTCCTGGCAAGGCCCCGCCCCCACCCCAGGCCACACCCCCCTCGTTACCTCAGCGACCACCGTGAGGGGAAGCAGGAACACATTTCAACCAATGAACAGACGGCCTCCTCTCTCACACCACAACCAAACCCCGCCCCCAAGGTTATATACCCACTACCTGCTCATTAGCCACGCCCAGGAATGCCATTCCACCAATCAGCATACACACAGCTTCACCCTGACCAATCCGGAGCCCGACTGGGACAGCACAGAGATGGGCTGCCTGGCATCATTGCAGAAAAAAACAACTATAAAGAAAAACAAAATAAAAGCTAAAATCTGAAGAAATCAACAAACAGAGACTGTGACTAAACAAACTAAGGACTGAATGGAAAAGAGAGTGGCGGAAAGACTGAAACACACAAGTGTGTGTGTGTGTGTGTGTGTGTGTTTCACAAGTGTCGCGTCACATGTCGAGATGTCAGCCCCTTCAGCTCAACCTGCACAGAAGTCCTGATCCCCAGTTTGCCCCTCCCCCCCAGTTTGGCCCCCATCCTACCCCAGTTTGGCCCTGGTCCTATTTGCCCCTGGTCCTACCCCTATTTGGCTCCCATCCTACCCCAGTTTGGCCCTGCCCCCCCCCCCCCAGTTTGGCCCTGGTCCTACCCCAGTTTGGCCCTGTTCCTATTTGGCCCTGGTCCTCCCCCAGTTTGGCCCTGGTCCTCCCCCAGTTTGGCCCTGGTCCTACCCCAGTTTGGCCCTGGTCCTCCCCCAGTTTGGCCCTGCCCCCGCCCAGCCATCTTCCCCAGTTGTGGGGAAAAAGAGGTCGACCTTTCTGACACTAGGCTAACGCGTCCGCTAATGCATGTCGCTAACAGAGGAGTATGCACTAAAAATGACCAAAACCGCGGAGGGTTAGCGTGCAATAGGAGCCCCGTGTGGCTAACTGCCCCGCAGATCTGCCCCCAGCTGACTCTGGCGCAGGTGCAGGCCTCGTCCGGGCCACGTCTGGGCCACGTCTGGGCCTCGTCTCAGCCAGAAGAGTTAGCAACAGCTGCTACTCCGGGCAGTTAGCCACAAGGTGACACAATCAATGCTATTTATTTAAAGGACCTGCATTGCACCAAAAATATTTAAGTTGTAGTGTAGACTTAAGACATATTCAAAAAACATGATTGTATCATTAGCATTTTGATTCTTGTACTATGGTTGTTGTGTTTTTATTTATATGTACTTTGATCATTGCACTCTGGTTGTGTGCTCTGTGTACGACTGTGCTTAGGCTACTCCTCCAGACCAGTAGAGGGCAGTGTCAGCATTCCTAATGGGGCTCACAGAACAGGAAGTAGGGCACCTCCCTTGTAAAGCTTCGTGCTCCAATCCAAAACAATGACGCTTCCTGGCAGCTTTGCGCCTACGGCGGCGTGTCGGTTGAGCTTGAAGGGCTGGCCTCGTCCTGCCAGACTAGTTGTCTTTTGCAGACCGTAGAGGAGAGAGAAGGACTGTACAGTGGACACCTCTGAACTTTGACCTCCAGCCCTGTGCTGTCATGGAGATGATGATGATGATGGTGATGGTGATGAGTGCAATATTCTGGTGCTAAAGGCTGAAGACCTCCGTGGATAACGGGCGCCATGTGATCACCACGACGACAGACATGGAGGGAAGGGGACAGAGAGGAGGTAGAGAAAAAAAACGATGCGAAGGAGGAAAAGGGAAAAATGTGCACCGTCATGAATTTATTTGTGTTATTTGTGTTTGTGTCTGCTGTTCATCTGTTCACTCGGTCTGGTCTTGCTTCTGTCTCTACTTAATCAGCCGGCATGAATGATCAACACAAGCGGAACTCCGTGCCTTACTGTGAGGTTTTTATCAGCATCCCAAAAACCACACAGGGTACCTGTCCCATCTCACCTGCACCATCTTACCTGTCCCATCTCACCTGTCCCATCACACCTGTACCATCACACTCTCATTCTCCTCCTGCCTCTCTCCATCCAGCTCTCCCTTTCCATCCTGTCATCCTGCATCCCTCTTTCCATCCTGTCATCCTTCACTTTCCCTCTTTCCATCCTGTCATCCTTCACTTTCCCTCTTTCCATCCTTCATCCCTTCCTTTTCATCCCTCATGTTCTCCTTTGCACCTTCTGCCCTCTAAAATGTTGAAAACATTCTCTCCTTTCCTCCCTTTATCTCTCATCTTTCTTTTCTCTACCCATCCCTCTATCTCTACCCATTCCTCTCTGCCCATCCCTTTATCTCTTTATATCCCTCTATCTCTACCCATCTCTCTATCTCTTTATATCCCTCTATCTCTCCATCCCTCTATCTCTCCATCCCTCTATCTCTCCATCCCTCTACTTCTTCATATCCCTCTATCTCTACATATCCAAGTCCCTTCTTCCGGCACCTCTGTTTGAATCCAGAGTCTTCTTCCTGGAAGATTCCATCATGCCGCCACCTCCTCCCATTTCTCCTCTATGTCTAGCCCCTTCTAGAATCTCTCCTCTATGTCTAGCCCCTTATAGAATCTCTCTTCTATGACTGTCCATGTCATTCCATAACACCGGACTGTCCATGTCATTCCATACGTGTTCCAAATGCTCCTCAAGCATCCTCCAAAGCACTGGAAAGTTTTCTTTCTTCTGTAATTGTTTTTTCTTGGGCCAAGTATCAGTCTCGTGTGAGGCCTATGGGGGAACTGAGACCTCTGAAGGCTTCTGTAATGGCCCCTTCCAAAGCCTGTAATATTTGCTCGTCTGTCTTCAGATTTGTTTTTTTTTTTCATGAGCCATGAATGTGACTGTCCTGTTAGTTGTGTGTTGGTGTTCACGAAAGGGCATGCTCCTCACCGAAGTCACCGTCGTCTAAAGTCTCACTTTAATATCTCCATCTGCCACCTAGTCCAGCTTAGCACAAAGGGAAACATGAAAGCGTACCTAACAATAACTCAAATAATTACTGAAATGATGACGTAAGTGACACAGGCCGCAGGTTTCCAAGGGCTCGTCTACTAATGTAAGGGGCCCAGACCACACCCCTGTGGTGCTCCGCACTTGAAGTCTCGAGGGAAGGGGTGGGGGGGGTGGGGGTCTGCTCTAAAAGTCGGGGAGTTCTGTTTAATTTCTGTAACAGACTTGTGCTATCTCTTCAACCCACAGTGTTTTTTTGTTTTGTTTTATTTTTGATTGAATTTGTGTTATTCTGGGTTTTTGTTTGTTTTTTGTAATTTTAAATTATTTTGTGTGGAAGTTCTGTATGGGTCCATTTAATCTGTATGTAATTTTGCTCTTAATTGTAATGTTGCACTTGTCAGAGTCGCGGGGGTTGATAAATCTTTGCTTTAATGTAATGGGGGGGTGGGTTAGGGTTAGAGAGGGCCAGAGGTAGGGGGGTGGGAAGGGTGGGTTAGGGTTAGAGAGGGGCAGAGGGGAGAGGGGGGGCACTTATCATGCATATGAAAGGCCATGCAGCACTTCTCTTACCTGTCACAGTAGATCCCTCAGTGGCTAGCTGTTAGCTGTTGGTGTGTGTGTGTGTGTGTGTGTGTGTGTGTGTTAATCAGTCCCATGACAGCAACGGATTCCTCTTGCTGAGGCTCTGATTTGGTCTTGAGACATACACACACACTCACGGTAGTGTCCATGCACATGTGTGCACACACATACACATATCTGTACACACACGCTGTGTGTGTGTGTGTGTGTGTGTGTGTGTGTGTGTGTGTGTGTGTGTGTGTGTGTGTGTGAATGGACATTGTGAATAGCATTGCTGTACCACGCAGCCTATTGTAAGTGTGTAAACATGAGGTAGGAGAGGAGAGAGCACCCTGCAGTTCACTATCCGCCCTCAGGGTGGTGCTGTGCATCACCACTGCGTCTCAACTTTCCATGAGTTTTCCATGAGAGCCCCCTCTTGCTCCTCCTCCTGCTCCTCCTCCTCCTGCTCCTCCCCCTCCTCCTCCACCCCCCCTCCCCATGGTTGTGCTGTGTCGAGGGTGTTTGAAGTATCAGTGCATTTCATTTCTTCAGTATCATGAAGAGTGTCTGAGGTATGATAGTTATTTTGATTTTTTTAAAGCTCTGTGGTGTCACAGTAGACTTGTATTTGAGTGTAGGTTTCGCTAGCTTGGTTTCACACAGCCACACATCAACAGTACTGTGCAAAGACAATGTTTATTCATCCGTGGTCCACTTATTGCAATATATATCCACATACACATATACATACAGTACATACACACATATATATCCACATACACATATACATACATACACACATATATTTGCATATCGTTAGCTTGACTTCACATTCTCATATCTCTGCAGGCTGGACCCTTGACCACCGTTAAGCACTGGGCTAGCCTCTCAAACGCCCGTTGACCAACGTTAAGCACTGGGCTAACCTCTCAAACGCCCTTTCAACACCCTTACGGGCCAGTGGACACGTCTGATGGTTGCTCTCGCGGAGACCTCATCCTAGACGTGTAACACGTCTGATGGTTGCTCTCGCGGAGACCTCATCCTAGTTCTGTTTTGACATTCCAGTCTCCCCCCCCCCCCCCCCCGCCCCCCCGAGACGTCTCCTGTCTCAGGGCTCCATCCGTTGGTCGCCCGTCTTAGCCGAACTCTACCGGTCAGCAGTGCACTGCGTATCGTCTCCGTCTCCGTTTCTGTTTGTTTGTTTGTTTGTTTGTTTCGGTACTCAGGAACTACTTAATGCAACGGTGGCGAAACCAGATGGGGAGAAGAGCCAGACAAGCGACAGGAACTACGACTAAGGCACACACATGTGTGTGTGTGTGTGTGTGTGTGTAAGAGAGTCTCTGGTGTGTGTATCTCCGGGTCATAGGCAGCGCTGTGTGTGTAGAGGAGGTGTGTGAGGTGTGAGGTGTCACACTGAGGTCCTCTTGTCATCAGAAAAACAAAAAACAACAGAAGCGATTAGCTGTAAAATATGCTCTGAAAGTTAAAAGGCATCTGAGAATCAATATTAATAAAAAAAGGTATATACATTTTGGGTGCTGGCTCTGTGTGGCTTATTCATGTGTGTGTTTGTTGAGTGTGTGTTTGTTGAGCTTATGTTGTGAGTTCTATAAATCTGTCAACAGCAGGACCTGGTTTGCACCTGCCATCAGAATGCACCTGGCATGAGGCTGGTGTGTAGATTTCAACCTGGTGTTAATATGTCTCCCTACCTGATTTACGCCTTATTTACACCTGGTGTACAATGGTCCACACGGACATGATTACTTATTTGTACAGGTCCAAACAGTAGCGGTTTTACACCCCGGGCGAACCGGGCAGCCGGGAGGTGGTCTCGCCCGGGGTGTAAAACACTATAGAACTGCCACTGGGTCCAAATCAAAAACATAAGTTGCACTCTCAAAAGAAAAATGTCTTGCAAGCTTGCAATCGGTACCATCCAACAGACAAGACGAGGCCAGATCAGAGCAGACTAAGGGAAACAGACCAAGGCCAGATCAGAGCAGACTAAGAGGGAAACAGACCAAGGCCAGATCAGAGCAGACTAAGGGAAACAGACCAAGGCCAGATCAGAGCAGACTAAGGGAAACAGACCAAGGCCAGATCAGAGCAGACTAAAAGGGAAACAGACCAAGGCCAGATCAGAGCAGACTAAGAGGGAAACAGACCAAGGCCAGATCAGAGCAGACTAAGGGAAACAGACCAAGGCCAGATCAGAGCAGACTAAAAGGGAAACAGACCAAGGCCAGATCAGAGCAGACTAAGAGGGAAACAGACCAAGGCCAGATCAGAGCAGACTAAGGGAAACAGACCAAGGCCAGATCAGAGCAGACTAAAAGGGAAACAGACCAAGGCCAGATCAGAGCAAACTAAGAGGGAAACAGACTTTTGGGGTCTTAGAGTTGTTGTCAGCAGCGCTTGTAAATTGCAGGACCTTGGCCTGACAGCTCAGGATGCCCCAGGTCTCCCCTCCCCCCTTTCCTCTCCTCCACGACAACCCAGGTCTCTCCTCCCCCCTTTCCTCTCCTCCACGACAACCCAGGTCTCTCCCCCCCTTTCCTCTCCTCCACGACAACCCAGGTCTCCCCTCCCCCCTTTCCTCTCCTCCACGACAACCCAGGTCTCCCCTCCCCCCTTTCCTCTCCTCCACGACAACCCAGGTCTCCCCTCCCCCCTTTCCTCTCCTCCACGACAACCCAGGTCTCTCCTCCCCCCTTTCCTCTCCTCCACGACAACCCAGGTCTCTCCTCCTCCTTTCCTGAGCTCCAAAGACCCTCCCCTTTTACAGCCCCTCCCCTTCTTCTAATTGAACTCAACTGCAGCAGGCAGCACAAGCCTACTCAGCTCAGCTGTGTTTTGGTCTACATGTGTTCACAGTAGTGTGATCCTGATTGGACCAAGCCAAACTCATCAGCTGGGTGTCCTGCCCACTCCTGCACATCACTGTAGACGTCCCTTAAGGCAGGGCCTGTACTTTTCCATCACTGCAAAGCACCATGGGTAGTGGGAGACTAAAACTACTTTTCCATCACTGCAAAGCACCATGGGTAGCCCAGTAAGGACACCACACCCTGAAGCCCAGTAAGGACATTTAGTGTTGAAGAGTGTTTCCTCAGTGCTGACAAGCTACCATGTACTACTATGTTGAAGAGTATTTCCTTACTACTAAATAGCTGAGTACTATCATGTGGAAGAGTATTTTATCAGTAGTAAATAGCTGAGTACTATCATGTGGAAGAGTCTTTCCTGAGTAGTAAATAGCTGACTCCTGTAATCTGCAGGGTGTTCATGGGAAGTGTGTTGTGGTGTTAATGTGTATTATATGGCAGTTCATCTCCAAGCTCTTCATCTATCTCTCCATAGTCTCCATAGTCTCCAGGTATTAATGCTGTTAATGTTTCTGACGAGCTGACTCACAGAGCTGTGTGTACATGAGTGGTGAGGCCTGAGTTTGTTCTAGCCAGTGTGTTCTAGACAAACAGATCTGTGTCCTGCTCGCATGCTGTGTGTGTGTGCGTGTGTGTGTGTGTGTGTGTGTGTGTGTGTGTGTGTGTGTGTGTGTGTGTGTGTGTGTGTGTGTGTGTGTGTTTGCGGCCCCTCCTGGTCCTGGCACAGCTCTGGTTGGCTTCTCAGCATAAGGGGGAGGAGTGTTTGAAATGTACGAGGGGAAAACCTACACTGAAAAAAAAACAGAAGAGATTTATTGACACTCTCGTTCTTTTACTGTTCTTATCACCGGGCCGATCCAGAACCACCGCCAAGAGCCTTTGATATCCGTCCCTCTCTCTTGCTCAAGGGCTGATACCCTGAAGTGACAATGAGGCTCACCTTGGTTACCATCGTCATGACGATTCTCCTTGAGGAGAGCCAAGCCG
>CM059273.1:359687-362187 GCA_030347295.1 Setipinna tenuifilis | reverse complement strand
GCACACACACACACACACACACTAAACCTACAGTACCTACAGCGTCACTCAAACAAACACCCACACACACAAACAAACACACACACTCACACACTCCACCAAACTTACTGCCTGAGTCACTCAATGACACCCACAAAAACACACGCACGTACACAGACACACACACACACACACACACACACACACACACACACACACACAAACAAATGTGGACTCGTTCTGTATGACACTCATTCACTCTCTGTCAATCATAAACACATGTTAAGATTTTTTCCTCGTAATGTCTCTAATTGTTTGTTTCCTTTAATCCTACAGAAAGCTGTCCTCCCTCTGATGCCTAGGTATGTTTGAAACTTATAACATAGTCACACACACACACACACACACACACACACATTGAAACTTATAACATAGTCACACATACACACATTGAAACTTATAACATAGTCACACACACACACATTAAAACTTATAACATAGTCACACACACATTAAAACTTATAGCATAGTCACGCACACACACACATTGAAACTTACATAACTAACATAGGCATACTCAATACTAAGCCTTAGGCATGTTTAAAACAGTCAAACACAACACACACACACACACACACACATTGAAACTTACATAACTAACATAGGCATACTCAATACTAAGCCTTAGGCATGTTTAAAACATGTGACAGTCAAACACAACACTGCGGATGCCGTAGTCTTAAGCCTCATACTCTGTGTATCTTCATGTGTGCAAAAACATCTCTTTCAGAAAGCCAACAGAAACTCTTCAGCGCCAAGCATCATCTTCATCACCATCATCCTCTTCATCACCACCATCATCATCATCCTCTTCATCACCATCACCATCATCATCATCATCATCATCATCATAGCCGTCATCCTTCCTCTTGCACCCATCAGCTGTTAGCTCATAGCCTAACTGCTAGCTCATAGCCTAGCGCCGTTAGCGTACATACATAGCAGTGCTGTTTTTCTCTGCATTGTGGCATCATCAGTCTAACTGGTGTAGAGTCATATCTGGCTAACTGGTATAGTTACATCTGGCTAACTGGTATAGAGTCATATCTAACTGGTATAGTCATATCTAACTGGTATATAGTCATATCTAACTGGTATAAAATCATATCTAACTGGTATATAGTCATATTTAACTGGTATAGTCATATCTAACTGGTATAGTCATATCTGGCTGATGTCTGGCTGTTTCTGTGAGAGATTCACCGTGGGCCTCAGACAGATGACTCATGTTCATATCGCTACTCTTGACTTACTCGCCCAATACTCTAACACAATGGCCAATAAATGTGTGCCAAATGTGAGAGTTGTGTTTGTGGTTTCAGTGCATTGTCTTAACACACATCGAGCTAAAGAGGAATACATTTTGAATAAAGATATTTTTGGAATGAAGTGTTATATCTACACATATCTACACGGCGATTCTACTCCAGGAGCTCCAGCTGGTCCTGCAGGGAGATCTTAATGGAGGAACCTAAACACATTATGCCATGGTTACACCAGCGTTACTACAGGGTTACTAAAGGGTTATGTCATGGTTACACCAGCGTTACTAAAGGGTTATGCCATGGTTACACCAGCGTTACTAAAGGGTTATGCCATGGTTACACCAGCGTTACTAAAGGGTTATGTCATGGTTACACCAGCGTTACTACAGGGTTATGTCATGGTTACACCAGCGTTACTAAAGGGTTATGTCATGGTTACACCAGTGTTACTAAAGGGTTATGCCATGGTTAGACCAGTGTTACTAAAGGGTTATGCCATGGTTAGACCAGCGTTACTAAAGGATTATGTCATGGTTACACCAGCGTTACTAAAGAGGTATGTCATGGTTACACCAGCGTTACTACAGGGTTATGCCATGGTTACACCAGCGTCATGGTTACACCAGCGTTACTAAAGGGTTATGCCATGGTTACACCAGCATTACTAAAGGGTTATGTCATGGTTACACCAGCGTCATGGTTACACCAGCGTCATGGTTACACCAGCGTTACTACAGGGTTATGCCATGGTTACACCAGCGTTACTAAAGGGTTATGCCATGGTTACACCAGCATTACTAGAGTTATGTCCTGGTTACACCAGCATTTATAAAGGGTTATATCATGGTTAACCTTTAAGTTACATTGGTGTAACCATGGCATAACCATATAGTAACGCTGGTGTAACCATGGCATAACCCTTTAGTAACACTGGTGTTACCATGACATAACCCTTTGGCAACGCTGGTGTAACCATGGCATAATTCTTCATTAACACTGGTGTAACCATGACATAACTCTTTAGTAATGCTGGTGTAACCATGACATAACCCTGTAGTAACGCTGGTGTAACCATGACATAACCCTTTAGTAACGCTGGTGTAACCATGGCATAACCCTTTAGTAACGCTGGTGTAACCATGACATAACCCTTTAGTAACACTGGTGTTACCATGGCATAACTCTAGTAATGCTGG
>CM059273.1:335045-337087 GCA_030347295.1 Setipinna tenuifilis | reverse complement strand
TCTAAAATATAATTCTGCCTACTTGTTTTGTCTGTGTTCAGCTGAAGAAAATTGTTGGACATCCAGTTGTTTATTTGGTCACTACACCGATAGAGAGACTCAAGCGGAGCATAGTCATCAGGTGATAGAGCTAAGTAGATCTGAGTGTCATCAGCATAGCTATGATAATTGAGTTGTTCTTGATGATTTGTCCAAGCGGGAGTATTAAGAGATTGAATAGTAACCAAGGACCAAGGATTGACCCCTGAGGGACAGCACAGGTCAAGGACACAGGTGCCAAGGTATAGTTTCCAATAGCAACAAAGAAACTCCTTTGTTGCAAGTATGATTTTAACCAATTGATAACTATACCAGTGAATCCTACCCAATGTTCCAGTCGATGTAGTAGTATGCAGTGATCAAGTGGCAAAAGCAGCGCTAAGATCCAGTAACAACAAGACTGATGTTTTGCCAGCATCAGAGTTAAGACGTATATCATTTATAACTTTAATCAGAGCTGTGATTGGCACGGAAACCTGACTGAAACTTATCAAAGCAACTATTTGATGTCAGAAAGGCAATTGGTTAAGGACTATTTTTTCAATATTTTCCCAATAAATGTTTTTTGTGACATTTAGTTGTTTATAAGTTGTTACTCCTGTACATTTGTTCAAATATTTAAAAGCTACCGTGTTTATTGTGCTGTACTTACTGATAGCACAATTAGCCTACTAATCAATAATAGTGCTTTAGGCGCCTAGTCATGAAGAGGACATTGATGACATGCCGGTGATCTGAAATCATCATAGATGTTATTTGTACGCTGTATAAGCATAGACTTGTTACTGAAATTATTCCCATTAAACTCCGTGATGTGGTGTCCTATTCAAGCTATGTATGTACTGATGCGTTTATCTGGAATATTTGTATTGTCCCCAGAGCAGTAGAGAAACCCTCTATGGCTGACTTCTTCTGTCCCGTCAGCCCATCCCATTCCCATCTGAACAGAGTTAAACCCAACAGAGTTATAAACGCAAGTGCACTACATTTAAATTACATTGATATCATGCCAAATACGTTTTCCCTCGGTGCTGAAGTTATAGCGATGGAGCATAGCGGTGGAGCATAGCAATGGAGCATAGCGATGTCCTGAGTAGTTCCTATGTAAGGCCACAGATGCGCGGTGCGGACTGCTGAGTCACATGACCAAAGTTAGAACCCACGTGGTTGGTGACATAGTAGCAGTAGCCATGGAAGTTGTCATCGTGGATGAGCGTTGATATTTGTACACTGAAAATGGGCATTTTAGAAGGCCTGTTTGCCTAGCAGAGGGCTGCGCCTCGCTGGAAGGGCCGTTTGAAACGCTCCTCTGTGGTTCAGGTCTAGCTCTACATTATGGAGTGGCAGGGGACTGGCGCTACGAACAGCATGTGTCCTGTGGACGACAACTGCAGCGGCGGGTCGAATGAATGCCAGCATCTTTCGACTTCACCACTACTGCATGGGGTAAAGTTCTCCACTTTGCCAACCAGTAAAGTTTGTGAATATTTAAATCAAACAGGTGTAGCGTTGGTAAATAACTGTTCAAACTATGGGATTGTGCATCAGCCCACTGCGTCGTGGCAGGTGAGGGGGAACTTATGCTAACAGTTGGACGAGCGACAGTTCGCCAGAAAAGATAGCAAAACAGTTAGCTGGAATCTGGCCCTATTGGTAAAGTAGCAAGATGATACACAACCCGCGTTTGGTTACCTTGTCTGCCGAGATACCGTCCCTGGTAGCACCTAAGAGGTATGCTTACATGAAGTTATCCATAACAGTCAGCTAGCCCGTGTTTCCCCCCTACCCCAAGTGATGGTTGTTGGCTACGCAGGAAGATGAGCAAGCAAGATGTTGCCACGAAAGCGTAGACAGAGCAGCACAGTCCGTGACCGTACATTACAGTAGGCCTAACTGGTCTGTAAAGCACCTTACGATGTGTCTTGTGTAAGCCGCCAGAAAGCTATCTGTACATGTTTAGGTAAAGCTACACACGTTTACTGTAAGGCCTTAGCCCTGAAGCA
>CM059273.1:305045-332545 GCA_030347295.1 Setipinna tenuifilis | reverse complement strand
CACTTACATGCCATCTTTACATTAACACACACTTACATGCCATCTTTACATTAACACACTTACATGCCATCTTTACATTAACACACACTTACATGCCATCTTTACATTAACACACTTACATGCCATCTTTACATTAACACACACTTACATGCCATCTTTACATTAACACACACTTGCATGCCATCTTTACATTAACACACACTTACATGCCATCTTTACATTAACACACACTTACATGCCATCTTTACATTAACACACACTTGCATGCCATCTTTACATTAACACACACTTACATGCCATCTTTACATTAACACACACTTACATGCCATCTTTACATTAACACACACTTACATGCCATCTTTACATTAACACACACTTGCATGCCATCTTTACATTAACACACACTTACATGCCATCTTTACATTAACACACACTTACATGCCATCTTTACATTAACACACACTTACATGCCATCTTTACATTAACACACACATACATGCCATCTTTACATTAACACACACTTACATGCCATCTTTACATTAACACACACTTGCATGCCATCTTTACATTAACACACTTATAATGAACACGCTCTAACGCTATCTTGAGATCAACACACTCACAGCATCTTGAGATTACACATTTATATGCCATCTTCAGATGACCTCATGATGCTCATAATGATGATCATGATGATCATAATGCTGATAATGACCTCATGATGATGATCATAATGCTGATAATGTCCTGCTGATGATGATAATTGTATGACAATAATCATAATGCTGATAATGACCTCATGATGATGATCATAATGCTGATAATAAATGTATGATGATGATCATAATGCTGATAATGACCTCATGATGATAATCATAATGCTGATAATGTCCTGCCCCTCTGCTGTAGAGCATCATCAATAATCATAATGCTGATGATGTCCTGCCCCTCTGCTGTAGAGCATCATAATGCTGATGATGTCCTGCCCCTCTGCTGTAGAGCATCATAATGCTGATGATGTCCTGCCCCTCTGCTGTAGAGCATCATAATGCTGATGATGTCCTGCCCCTCTGCTGTAGAGCATCATCAATAATCATAATGCTGATAATGTCCTGCTCCTCTGCTGTAGAGCATCATCAATAATCATAATGCTGATAATGTCCTGCCCCTCTGCTGTAGAGCATCATCAATAATCATAATGCTGATAATGACCTCATGACAATAATCATAATGCTGATAATGTCCTGCCCCTCTGCTGTAGAGCATCATCAATGTCCATGATAATGATCATAATAATGATAATGTCCTGCTGATGATGATAAATGTATGATAGTCATAATAATAATGTCCTGCTCCTCTGCTGTAGAGCATCATCAATAATCATAATAATACTGTCCTGCCCCTCTGCTGTAGAGCATCATCAGTAATCATAATGCTGGTAATGTCCTGCTCCTCCTCTGCTGTAGAGCTGATAATGTCCTGCTGAAGATAATTAATGTATGATGATGATCATAATAATAATGTCCTGCTCCTCTGCTGTAGAGCATCATCAATAATCATAACTCTGATAATGTCCTCATGATGATAATCATAATGCTGATGATGTCCTGCCCCTCTGCTGTAGAGCATCATCAATAATCATAATGCTGATAATGTCCTGCTCCTCTGCTGTAGAGCATCATCAATAATCATAATAATAATGTCCTGCTCCTCTGCTGTAGAGCATCATCAATGTCCAGAGCAGCGTGCAGCACATGGACCAGGACAAGAGCAAGACATTCGTGCAGAAACACGAATCACAAGTCAAACACTTCGGTGAGCATCAGAGTTTGTGTTCAGGGTAGTTGTAGAAAAACCTGGGGCAGATCTGGGCGGACAGATTTGACTGTCAGTGTTAATATCGTGTGTGTGCGCGTGTGTGTGCGCGTGTGTGTGCGCGTGTGTGTGCGCGTGTGTGTGCGCGTGTGTGTGCGCGTGTGTGCGCGTGTGTGCGCGTGTGTGCGCGTGTGTGTGCGTGTGTGTGTGTGTGTGTGTAGGCATGTTGAGGAGGTGGGATGACAGTGTTAATATCTTGTGTGTGTGTGTGTGTGTGTGTAGGCATGTTGAGGAGGTGAGATGACAGTGTTAATATCTTGTGTGTGTGTGTGTGTGTGTGTGTGTGTGTGTGTGTGTAGGCATGTTGAGGAGGTGGGATGACAGTGTTAATATCTTGTGTGTGTGTGTGTGTGTGTGTGTGTGTGTGTGTGTGTGTGTGTGTGTGTGTGTAGGCATGTTGAGGAGGTGGAATGACAGTGTTAATATCTTGTGTGTGTGTGTGTGTGTGTGTGTGTAGGCATGTCGAGGAGGTGGGATGACAGTGTTAATATCTTGTGTGTGTGTGTGTGTGTAGGCATGTTGAGGAGGTGGGATGACAGCCAGAGGTTCCTGTCTCAGCATCCCCATCTGATCTGTGAAGCTGCAGCCAACTACCTGATCCTCTGGTGCTTCCGCCTGCAGGCTGAGGAGGTCAGTGTGTGTGTGTGTGTGTGTGTGTGTGTGTGTGTGTGTGTGTGTGTGTGTGTGTGTGTGTGTAAGCCAACTACCTGATCCTCTGGTGCTTCCGCCTGCAGGCTGAGGTGGTCAGTGTGTGTGTGTGTGTGTGTGTGTGTGTGTGTGTGTGTAATAATGTATGTATGTGTGTGTGTGTAATAGTGTGGGGTTGTGTGTGTAATAGTGTGGCTGTGTGTGTAATAGTGTGTGTAATAATGTATGTATGTGTGTGTGTAGTAGTAGTTTGTGTAGTAGTTTGTGTAATAGTGTGTGTAATAATGTATGTATGTGTGTGTGTGTAATAGTGTGCGTGCGTGAGTGCGTGTGTGTGAGTGTAATAATGTGTGTGTGTGTAGCAGAAAGAGGTGGCTCACCAGCGGTGGTAATAATGTGTGTGTGTGTGTGTGTGTGTGTAATAATGTGTGTGTGTGTGTGCAGAAAGAGGCGTTGATGGAGCAGGTGGCCCACCAGCGGTGGTAATAATGTGTGTGTGTGTGTGTGTGTGTGTGTGTGTGTGTGTGTGTAATAATGTGTGTGTGTGTGTGTGTGTGTGTGTGTGCAGAAAGAGGCGTTGATGGAGCAGGTGGCCCACCAGCGGTGGTAATAATGTGTGTGTGTGTGTGTGTGTGTGTGTGTGTGTGTGTGTGTGTGTGTGTGTGTGTGCAGAAAGAGGCGTTGATGGAGCAGGTGGCTCACCAGCGGTGGTAATAATGTGTGTGTGTGTGTGTGTGTGTGTAATAATGTGTGTGTGTGTGTGTGTGTGCAGAAAGAGGCGTTGATGGAGCAGGTGGCCCACCAGGCGGTGGCGCTGCAGTTCATCCTGGAGATGGGGAGCTCCGCCCAGCAGGACCCCCGCGCCTGCTTCCGACACTTCTTCACCAAAGCCAAAGTAGGTCCCCCACCCCTGACCCCTGACCCCTAACCCCTAACCCCCGCGCCTGCTTCCGACACTTCTTCACCAAAGCCAAAGTAGGTCCCTGACCCCTGACCCCTGACCCCTAACCCCTAACCCCTAACCCCTCACCCCTCACCCCTCACCCCTCACCCCTAACCCCTAACCCCTAACCCTGCTTCCGACACTTCTTCACCAAAGCCAAAGTAGGTCCCCCACCCCTGACCCCTAACCCCTAACCCCTAACCCCTCACCCCTCACCCCTGACCCCTGACCCCTGACCCCTAACCCCTAACCCTAGCCCTGCTTCCGACACTTCTTCACCAAAGCCAAAGTAGGTCCCCTCACCCCTCACCCCTCACCCCTCACCCCTCACCCCTCACCCCTAACTCCTAACTCCTAACTCCTGACCCTGACCCTGACCCTGAGCCCTAACCCTAACCCTGCTTCCGACACTTTGCCAAAGTACGTACCCTAACCCTAACCTTAACCCCTAACCCCTAACCCTGCTTCCGACACTTCTTCACCAAAGCCAAAGTAGGTCCCTAACCCCTAACCCTAACTCTGCTTCCGACACTTCTTCCCCAAATCTCACCCCTAACCCCTCATCCCTTACCCCTAACCCTAACTCTGCTTCCGACACTTCTTCCACAAAGCCACCTGTATGTTAGCATGTGAAAGCCTACCTGTATGTTAGCATGTGAAAGCCTACCTGTATGTTAGCATGTACTATATTGTGGCTTCCCTCTCTTTGCCTGCTCCATAGCAGGCTAGTTGGAGTATGCGAATGGTTTAGAGTTAGAGTTTTTATTGTTTAAGACTTCTAGTGTGCATAGACATCTCTGTGATAAGTTATTTTGTAATACTATAGACATTCTCTAATAATTATTTTGACTTGTTTTGTAATACGATAGTGGTTCTATAATAATTATTTTGACTTGTTTGCACACATTTATTTTAAGTCTGTCAGATGATTCTTGGTGCATCTGGGCCAAATGTCCCCCCCGTACTGTAAGCCTAATTATGCTCCGGGTAGCCCCGAGCCCAGACAGGCGACGGCCCCTATGCAGGCAGTCATCAACTAAAAATAGCTAATCAGACCAACACATGCACAGGGGCCATGTGCGGCTGGGTAAAACCCTGACCTAACTACTCCCTCAGTCACAACAGGAGCAATAGCTCTCCTTCGCCAGGCTTCTTTTGGAGATTATTTTTAGCCAAGGACATTTCATTGCAGAGGTATGTTTGTAGACAGCGCAGGGTTTATAAAGGTGGTATAAATGGTTTCTGTGAGCGGCTGTTTGTGTCTCCTGCTGTAGGCGGGACAGGACGGCTACCTGGACGTGTTCCATGGGGAGCTGGAGGCCTTCCTGCGGAGGGTGAAGGAGTACACCATGACGACCAAGCTGGAGAACTCCAAAGCCTCCGAGCTGCAGAACCCCCCCTCCCGCTGCCGCCTCGACCCCAAAGAGGTTCTGGAGTCTTTGCCCCCGGTAGGATCCCCGGAAAGTTCTAATATGTCTGATAAAGGGTTGTAATATGTCTGATAGAGGGTTCTAATATGTGTGTGAGATAGGGTTCTAATATGTCTGATAAATGGTTCTAATATGTCTGATAGAGGGTTCTAATATGTGTGTGAGATAGGGTTCTAATATGTCTGATAGAGGGTTCTAATATGTCTGATAAAGGGTTCTAATATATGTAACACAGTATTCTAATATATGACAAAGGGTTCTAATATGTGTGAAACAGGGTTTTAATATGTCTGAGAGTTCTAATTTATCTGATGGAGGGTTCCATCTGCTGTTACTTGTGTAGCTTCATCAGGTGGCTTTAGTGAGCTTTAAACGCACACGCACACTGTCTAGCGAGCTAATGCTGTGCTCTGGCCTGCACTGGCTAGCATGCTAATGCTGTGCTCTGGATAGCATGCTAATGCTGTGCTCTGGATAGCATGCTAATGCTGTGCTCTGACCTGCACTGGCTAACATGCTAATGCTGTGCTCTGGATAGCATGCTAATGCTGTGCTCTGACCTGCACTGGCTAACATGTTAACGCTGTGCTCTGGCTAGCATGCTAACGCTGTGCTCTGACCAGGAGCCAGGAAACATAACTAATGGGGTGCACACGTCTGCATGTTTAGTGTCTGTGGTTTGGGGTTAGTAAATGCAGTGATTGTCTGTGGTTTTGGGGTTAGTAAATGCAGTGATTGTCTGTGGTTTGGGGTCAGTAAATGTAGTGATTGTCTGTGGTTTGGGGTTAGTAAATGTAATGATTTCTTTGAGAGTGGTGTTACAGCAGTGCTCTGCTGCTTGTTGTGTCTGTGATGCTCTGGCAGTGTGTAATAGTGTGTGTGTGTGTGTGTGTGTGTGTGTGTGTGTGTGTGTCCCTCAGGAGCTGAAGGCAGGACTCCAGCTGCAGGACATGCACATCCTCCAGAACGTCCTCAGCACAATGAGCCCACAGGTAAGACCACCTGTACAGCACACCTGTACACGCCCCTTATTTACTAATGAGCCCACAGGTAAAGCACACCTGTACATGCCCCCTAATTACCCATGAGCCCACAGGTACAGCCCACCTCTACACACTCCTATTTACTAATTACCCACAGGTACAGCCCACCTCTACACACTCCTATTTACTAATTACCCACAGGTACAGTCTACCTGTACACGCTCCCTAATTACCAATGACATCCTGAGCCCACAGGTACAGCCCACCTAATGCTACCTATTTACCAATGAGCCCTCAGCTACAGCCCACCTGTACATGCTCCCTATTTACCCACAGGTAGAGCCCACCTCTACACGCCCCTAATTACTAATGAGCCCACAGGTAGAGCCCACCTGTACGCGCTCTCCATTTACCAGTGAAATCCTCATGTGAGACTCGTCTTCTCAATCTTGGCTGGTTGTTTTTATTTTAATAGTGGATGTGATTGAAACATAATCTTCAATGTCGTACCGTCAAAAAAATAATTTCATGAAAGTATTCTGCGTTCCCCGGGGGGGGTGTGTGTGTGTGTGGGGGGGGGGGGGGGGGTTGTGGTTAACCCACCTGATGCCACATGTCTCTGATATGAACATTCGCTTCTCAACCTGCTAGCCCTTCAGATGGAGGATCCCATAGGCAGACACACACGCACAGGCCAACACACACGCACAGGCCAACACACACGCACAGGCCAACACACACGCACAGGCCAACACACACGCACAGGCCAACACACACACACAGGCCAACACACACACAGGCACACACACACAGGCACACACACACAGGCAAACAGAGTATATGTCTGTACGGACAAAATAAAATGGTCATCAGTCAGTGTGAAATTCCATTGAATTCCCCATAGATACATTCTGTCTAGCTGTGTGTGAGTATGTGTGTGTGTAATAGTGCGTGTGTGTGTGTGTGTGTGTAATAGTGTGTGTGTGTAATAGTGTGTGTGTGTGTGTGTGTGTGTGTGTGTGTGAGAGAGAGTGTGTGTGTGTGTGTATTCTGGCAGCTGTAACCCTGAGCGCAGGGCGGGCTCATGAGCACATTCTTCATCTGACGGCTTCCTTAAACAGGAAGTAGAGTCTGAGTGCTCATGCTAACGAAGAGAGCTCTGTGCCGAGTGTGTGTGTGTGTGTGTGTGTGTGTGTGTGTGTGTGTGTGTGTGTGTGTGTGTTCACTAGGAAGAGAGCTCTGTGCCGAGCCTGTGTGTGTGTGTGTGTGTGTGTGTGTGTGTGTGTGTGTGTCTGTGTTCACCCGAAGGAGCAGATCTGTGTGTGTGTGTGTGTGTGTGTGTTCACCCTAGGCAAGAGAGCGGTGTGTGTGTGTGTGTTCACCCTAAGCAAGAGAGCGGTGTGTGTGTGTGTGTTCACCCTAAGCAAGAGAGCTCTTTGTGTTCACCCGAAAGAAGACCTCTCTGAGTGTTCAGACTAAGGAGTAGAGCTGTGTGTGTGAGTGTGTGAGTGTGTGTGTGTGTATGTGTGTGTGTATGTGTGTTCACCCTAAGGAGCAGAGTGCCACTGTGCCAAGTCTGAGCAAAAGGGAAAACGGGGGGGGGTAGGTTGGGCTTTGTGATGGAAACCCTCTCTCCTTGCCCCTCCCCCACCATGGCTTTCACCCGTCTCCCTCCCTCCATCACCTGTCTCCCTCCCTCTCTCACCTTTCTCTCACCTGTCTCCCTCCCTCTTCTCCCCCCCGACCTGTCTCCCTCCCTCTCCATCCCTCTAAACTGTCTTCCTCCCTCTCCATTCCTCTCTCACCCTCTCCATCCCTCTCCGTCCCTCTCTCACCCTCTCCATCCCTCCATCACCCTCTCCATCCCTCTTTCACCCTCTCCCTCCCTCTCCATCCCTCTCCATCCCTCTATCACCCTCTCCCTCCCTCCATCACCCTCTCTCTCCCTCTCCATTGCTCTCTCACCCTCTCCATCACCTGTCTCCCTCCCTCTTTCACCTTTCTCTGAAATGTCTCCCTCCCTCTCTCACCCTCTCCATCCCTCTCTCACCCTCTTCCTCCCTCCATCACCTGTCTCCCTCCCTGTCATGCCTGTCTCCCTCCCTGTCTCACCTGTGAGTGTGTGCTGTGTCCAGGTGGCCGAGTACCATGTGAGGCGTTGCCTGGAGGCGGGGCTGTGGACGAGTGCGGAGTGCGTCTCCAAGGACGACGCCACAGAAGCAGACGACTGTCGCATGATGGAGACGTAGTATCGCCCCTGGACACAGGAGCCCGCGCCTGACCCCTCCCCTCCCCTCCCACAGGACGCCAGCAGACAGGAGAGACACACACCTGAGTGGAGTTCAAACACAGAGGATGAGGAGGACTGGAGGAGGAGGAGGATGATGAAGAGGAGGAGGAGGAGGAGGATGATGAAGAGGAGGAGGAGGATGAAGAAGAAGAGGAGGAGGAGGAGGAGGAGGAGGAGGAAGAACAGGGCTGCCGTCCTCACAGACTATTTTCTTTGGTACTTTTGCTCCTGACCGTGTGCTGCACTTTATATCGTTTAGGAAAAAAGAGCAAATCTGAATATTTTGAAGAACAAACAGGAAATCGGTATTTTTTTAGGCACTTGTTTTGTGCTTACTTTGTCGTGGAATAACTGGCGTTGTGTTTTTTTAGGCACTTGTTTTGTGCTTCCGTTGTCGAGGAGTCACCGTGGCGATGTGCAGGCAGCGGGCCTCTGAGCGTCTGAAAGGAGATGCCTTCGAGATTTTTCTTTTTCTTCGCCACAGCGGTTACTTTTTGTTCTTTTGGGTTTCTTGAGTTGTTCCTATCTGATTTTTCTTCCTCCTGACAGCAATGGCTTTATATTTACAGACGACAGTATGAGCAGTTAATCTGGACAAAAAGATGATGACTGTAGACGATAAGTTGTGAAGCACAGATGCCGTGCTCCTTCTGCTAGTGGTGCTGTTGGGCAGAGATACGTTTGGAGTCTATACCATAGCCAGAGCAAGAGCAGAGGTGTGTGTGTGTGTGTGTGTGTCTGTGTGTGTGTAGCCCAAGCAGAAGTGGAGGGGTGTGTGTGTGTGTGTGTGTGTGGCCAGAGCTGGAGCGAAGGTGTGTGTGTGTAGCCAAACAGGAGTGGAGGCAGCTGAGTCATAGCTCTGCATGAGGGCTGGAGGTTACGCATGACTCAGCAGGAGACACACGCTAGCATGACTCAGCAGGAGAGACCCGCATGACTGAGAGACTCAGAGGGGGAGAGGAGAGACTGCTGAAAGGGTGAGCGTAAGAGGGTGAGAGAGTGCTGGGAGGGTGAGAGACTGCTGAGAGGGTGAGAGTAAGAGGGTGAGGCACTGCTGGGAGAGTGAGGAGTGGTAGAAAGGGGGGGAGATACTCTGGGGACCGCTGTGTCCCCATCAGTGTTCCCATCAGTGAAGAGGAGTCATCCTGGTCCCCTCTCCTGAGGAGCCTCAGTCCAGCTGGCACACGCTTGCTACCTGCCACCCCCCCTGTGTCCCCCTCTGTTCGGCTGCTGTGTCCCCCTCTGCCACCCCCTCTGTTCGGCTGCTGTGTCCCCCTCTGTGTCCCCCTCTGTGTCCCCCTCTGTTCGGCTGCTGTGTCCCCCTCTGTGTCCCCCTCTGTGTCCCCCCCTGTGTCCCCCTCTGCCACCCCCTCTTCCACCCCCTCTGTGACCCCCTCTGTGTCCCCCTCTGTGTCCCCCTCTGTGTTCGGCTGCTGTGTGTTCAGGTCCAGTAATGGAGGAGGGCAGGTTTAGTCTAACCCTAATCCAGAGCTCAGCACTCTACCCAACCCTAATCCCAATCCTCAGTGCTCTACCCAACCCTAATCCCAATCCTCAGTGCTCTACCCAACCCTAATCCCAATCCTCAGTGCTCTACCCAACCCTAATCCCAATCCTCAGTGCTCTACCCAACCCTAATCCCAATCCTCAGTGCTCTACCCAACCCTAATCCCAATCCTCAGCACTCTACCCAACCCTAATCCCAATCCTCAGCGCTCTACCTAACCCTAATCCCAATTCTCAGCACTCTACCCAACCCTAATCCCAATCCTCAGCACTCTACCTAACCCTAATCCCAATCCTCAGTGCTCTACGTAACCCTAATCCACAGGCAGGGCTTAGTCTGGGCATGGTAACTATGGTAACTCTGAGTCAGTGGTGTGTTTCCCAAGAGAAGAGCCTTATGGGTTTGCTTTGCTGGAGGTATGAAGCCCTAAGACTCTTCTCTCAGGACGAATAACGCTTATTTGGGTTAGTGACTAGTCCACATACTTAAAATGTGCCCCAGATTATACATCGCTCAGTTTGTCATTAAGGAACTGCAACTTTTTTTCCAGTCAAACATCCGTTAATATTTTTAAGCCAAATTCATTCAGAGAAGACCATGTGAGCTACTGTCAGTAAAGCCATCTTGAGACTCGTGCTGGGAACGAAGAGGAATGTGTTGTTGTTTCTGGACTTTGCCATTGGTTAACCCTAGCCCCACCCCCTACTTTGCCATTGGCATTCAGATCTGTCTTTCCCAGGACACTAAACTCTTTGCCATTGGCATTCAGATCTGTCTTTCCCAGGACACTAAACTCTTTGCCATTGGCATTCAGATCTGTCTTTCCCAGGACACTGGACTTTGCCATTGGTATTCAGATCTGTCTCTCCCAGGACACTAAACTGCCTCCCAAGAGCGTTGCTTAGGGATGACGTGGAGGGTGGCGTGATGCGGTGTGCTGCGCTGTTGTGCGTCATACTCTCTGAAGAACGGTTAAGTGGATCACTGGGACTGCATGAAGCATGGTCACATGGTCACTGTGTGCAGGGGAACCGACCCGGCATGGATACGGCTTTGAGTCCACCACGCCATCGGACCAGCACCATCGGACCCCCGCCATCGGGCCAGCACCATCGGAGCCCCGCCATCCTCTGGGCCAGCACCATCGGACCAGCACCATCGGACTAGCGCCATCGGGCCAGCACCATCGGACCCCCGCCATCCTCTGGGCCAGCACCATCGGGCCAGCACCATCGGACTAGCGCCATCGGGCCAGCACCATCGGGCCAGCACCATCGGGCCAGCACCATCGGACTAGCGCCATCGGGCCAGCACCATCGGACCCCCGCCATCCTCTGGACCAGCACCATCGGACCCCCGCCATCCTCTGGACCAGCACCATCGGACCCCCGCCATCCTCTGCTGGGCTACGGGCCTCCGAGCGCCTGCTGCTCAGTGTTCTTACGGAGGGAACATTCTTACGGAGGGAACGTCTGCCTGCCTGACTGCTGCTGTGCTGGCAGGATCTCAGCAGGGGGGTGGAGGGGAGCTGGGTGCTATGATCTCAGCAGGAAGGGGGGGTGGGGGGGGAGCTGGGTGCTATGATCTCAGCAGCAAGGGGGGGTGGGGGGGGAGCTGGGTGCTATGATCTCAGCAGCAAGGGGGGGTGGGGGGGGAGCTGGGTGCTGTGATCTCAGCAGCAGGGGGGCTGGGTGCTGTGATCGCTTGAACAGGGTGTAACAGTGTCACTGATGTCTCAATGCTGTTCTGCGGAAGAAAGATTACTGCAATAAATAATAATGCAAATGACCTTTGGGGTGTTTTGTTGGATGAAGGATGATGTGTGTCACAGGGGAAAAGTGCATATAAAGATAACCGAATAACTGCTTAACGATGATAACCGTGCGTGACGATGGCGATGGCAAGGTGAATAATGAGAATGTGATCTACGAATACAGGTGCCAGTCCTCATGGGTCAGTGATCATGGGTCCATCATCATGGGTCAGTCATCATGGGTCAGTGATCATGGGTCAGTTCCAGCTGTAGAAAGCAAAAGCCCTGCTATATATTCCCACTGCCAGTGCACTGAACACCAGCGACTGACTTACACACCGGTGACCAACACACAGGTCATTTCACTAAATATCTGATTTACCTGTTTGATCATAACACGGGTGATTTCACTAACTGGCTCATCTACCTGTCGTATGACCTTAACACAGGTGATGTACTAATTGGTCTTCCTGATGATGCTATCACAGGTCATGCACTAATTGGTCTTCCTGATGATCCTATCACAGGTGATGTACTAATTGGTCTTCCTGATGATCCTATCACAGGTGATGTACTAATTGGTCTTCCTGATGATCCTATCACAGGTGATGTACTAATTAGACTGTCTGATGAACTGTGTGCTCATTAGGACCAGATATGTGGCCGGTTTTTACTTTCTAAAGCTGCGGTTGACGTGTTATTGTGTTAACACATTCTAACTTGATGTCAAGGAGACAGAGAGCAGTTTTTCACAGTCAGTTTTTATTATGACGTTTTGGGCAGTTACATGGCATTTGACACTTTCCTTTCTTTTTAAATGATTAGGATGGAGTACAAAATACTTAAACACAAACATCCTTTTCTCAATATGCACTCACACGCAAGTACAAATAGTTGTTCCCTTCCAAAGTAAAGTATTACATTCTGAAATAAAACCCCTCCCTTCATTTTAAAGACCACTTCATTGTTAGGAAAACTTCAGTCCAAAATACAAAGTACAGTACATCTGATACTGACCACAAAGGAACAGGCATGACATCGTGGCAGTGGCAGAATGGCAGACATACTGACCAATGGCAGAGCAGGAAAACCCTGCAGTCACTAGTCCTGGTGACCAATGGCAGAGCAGGAAAACCCTGCAGTCACTAGTCCTACTGACCAATGGCAGCCCTGTAATCACCAGGCAGCACAACTTGGCTAAAAACGTTTTAATTGTGACAATTACAATTCAATTGCAATTCAATTCAATTGCACCAAATTAAAATTGTATAAAACTACTAAGACTTTTATAACTTTAAAAATTATAAGGCATTTTTGTGCAATACCTGCTATTGCATAAGACTTTAATTTATGAGAATAAACTATTGTTCAGACAATTAAAGTGCTATAAAAATGGAATACCTTGTTATTACAATCTGATATAAATGATCTACCCAAAACACCCATAGAAATAGCAATGGGAGTGGCATACCCAACACAGTACACAGCCCCACCCCCTACTGAAGCCCCCCCCCCCCCCCTACTGCTGCAGCTGGACATTAGTGGCTAACAGGCTAACAGTGCTAAGGCAGAATGACTCATTACAGGATTGTTACCGTAGCAGTATAGCCTTACCGTAGCAGTATAGCCATTCAATGTTTCTCCTACAGTTTCCCCACGTTAAGATACAAGTGATTGTGTTTCATCTCCGCCATAATGAGTGTATGGGTTGATTTACATTAAGAAGAAAACACACACCAGTGGGGCTAATATGAACACACACCAGTGGGGCTAATGTGAACACACACCCGTGTGGCTAATGTGAACACACACCAGTGGGGCTAATGTGAACACACACCAGTGGGGCTAATGTGAACACACACCAGTGGGGCTAATGTGAACACACACCCGTGGGGCTAATGTGAACACACACCAGTGGGGCTGAGAAGAACCGCCCTGTGTGGTCTGAGTGCGCTGCTACCCCATGTAATCTCCTCCCCCCATGAACAGTCTCTGGCTACTCTGTGGTCATATGTCACCATACAATCTACTTGTGACTTTGTGAAGAGAGATTTGGGGTCCCTGTCCTAAGCCCTGTCCTGTGTGCATGGTTGGGCCCCCTACTCTTCAGATCTGTCCTGTGTGCATGTGAAGGGCCCTACTCTACAGACCTGTCCTGTGTGCATGTGAAGAGAGACTCTGGGCCCTCCTCCTAGGCCCTGTCCTGTCCTGTGTGCTCAGGCAGGCACTGTGGTGCAGAGGCAGTGATTCAGTGATTCAGTGATTCATCGCTTCAGTGTGGTGCAGAGGCAGTGATTCAGGGTCCGACCCTTCCCTCTAGAGGTTCGGGTGAAATTAAAGCCACCAGAATTCTTTCACTGTGTG
Source organism: Setipinna tenuifilis (assembly GCA_030347295.1). Lineage (NCBI taxonomy): Eukaryota > Metazoa > Chordata > Actinopteri > Clupeiformes > Engraulidae > Setipinna > Setipinna tenuifilis. Next base: position 318,752 of record CM059273.1, on the reverse strand, counting down.
AGTGTGTGTGTGTGTGTGTGTGTGTGTGTGTGTGTGTGTGTGTGTGTAAAAACAGGCCACACACCACTCAACTGTGCGCAACAGAAGGACACCGAGCCTGACTGTACAGGTGCACCTGTTGCCGATGCCTGTGTCTCACCTGACAGCATTCTGGGAAAATGTGTCACCGTGGACACAGACAAGACACTGTGTTGAACTCACTAATATCTGTGCTGAACTCACTCTAATATCTGTGCTGAACTCACTAATCTTCAAGTCGCCCTGCCAGGAGTGAGGTACCATATGGTTTGTGACGGTGAGGAAATCTCCATTCTCTGAGTAGAGTAGCAACACTATTGAGTGCAGCGGGCCACAACATTTGGGGCTTTACTGCTGTGGGCCGCTGCAGTAAATAGTTTGTCCAATCTGCTTAGAGAATGGCCTTCCCTCCCCCTCTTAAACCTCCCACCATAGCCCGCTGCAGAGGGAGAGAGAGAGGGAGGGAAGGAAAAAGAGAGAGAGGGAAAAAGAGCGGGGGGGGGGGGTAGAGGGAGGGAGAGAGAGGGAAAAAGAGCGGGGGGGGGGTAGAGGGAGGGAGAGAGAGGGAAAAGGGGGGGGGGGGGGGTAGAGGGAGAAGGAGCTGTTGCCCGCCTGCTGCACCCTCAGTGCTTCCTCTTGGTTCCGGCGTTGCTATGGAGACGACTGGAGTGTGAGGAGTCTGTCTGGGCTCGAGGAGTGGGTGGGGTTTGGGGAGTGGGTGGGGTTTGGGGAGTGGGCGTGCCTATGCCTTCCCCACTGCAGCTTGTCCGTCACATGGGGGAGGGATTCTCCCGGACAGGAAGGAGAGGACGTGCGGCCAGATCTTGTTGGTTTCAGTTCCTGTGAACGTGGACAGCACCCCTTTGCTCCTGCAAACACACACACACACACGGTTTGGGTCAGTTACTGTTCTGCACACACACACACAGGGTTTGGGTCAGTTCTCTGTTATGCAGACACACACACAGTTTGGGTCAGTCACTGTTCTACAGACACATACAGGGTTTGGGTCAGTCACTGTTCTGCAGACACACACAGGGTTTGGATCAGTCCTGTGTCACTGCAGTGGGAAGTGTAAGCAGGCTGTTCCTGATAGTGCTGTGCACTGGCTTCCTGCAGACTTGCATGTTTTCGCAAGAAATACCAGAGCTGCTCCTATTACATAACTCTAGCAGCATTAACACATGATGCAGAGGAAGATAAACCCCTGCACAAAACATCACTACTGACACTGGGCCGAGCTAAATGTTACAATGGCACATCTGACAACCAGACTGCAGTTGGTATGCCAAATGTATAATTTTGTGCAGGCACAATCACCATCTAATTTAACTCGTAACAAAAAGGCAAAGCTGTAATATTAAAACAATCACAACATATAAAGTGACAAGAGTGTAGGTTTGCATACTGAGCAAAAGGATGTAGTACATTAATACCTGTATTTCTGGGTGATGGTACCATTTGTAATACAGAATTTAGGTTTGGTCACTTCAACATGTCCACCAACACAAGCCCCCTGGAAATGCTCAAACAAGACTACCTGTAGTACTGTAACACAGAGACCACTGGCTAACAGAGGCCCCTATGGTTAGCTGTAGCACAGAGACCCCTATGGCTACCTTTAGTACTGCAGCAACACAGAGACCCCTATGGCTACCTGTAGTACTGTAACACAGAGAACACTGGCTAACAGAGGCCCCTATAGCTAGCTGTAGCACAGAGACCCCTATGTACCTGTAGACCCCTATGGCTACCTGTAGACCCCTATGACTACCTGTAGGCCCCTATGGCTGTGTGTAGTACAGAGACCCCTATGGCTGTGTGTAGCACAGAGACCCCTATGGCTCCCTGTAGACCCCTATGGCTGTGTGTAGCACAGAGACCAGACCACTATGGCTACCTGTAGACCCCTATGACTACCTGTAGACCCCTATGGCTGTGTGTAGTACTGAGACCCCTATGGCTACCTGTAGGCCCCTATGGCTGTGTGTAGTACAGAGGCCCCTATGGCTACCTGTAGTACTCCAGCACTGGTTGTGTCTGGTGCTCGTAGGCCTTCAGTCGTCTCTTGACCGTGTCGGGTTTGTCATCATCTCTCTGCGTCAAGGGCTCCCCCGTGATGTCATCAGTGCCCTGCAGTGAACATGGGAGCAGACGTGTGCAGTCACTCTGTTTAGGGCCCGGGCACCGGAGGCTCTGCTGTTCACTCATTAACAGTAAATGTTAGTGATTTTATTTCACAATTTTAATGTTGTATATTATATTTTCAGAAGTCCACTCAAAGTAGGCTTCATACACTGGTGCATAGTTCTGTCTTAGGTCTGTCATATAGAGACAGCAACAGCAGCTCCTTATTTAATATGTAATTAAACAGCAGCTCTTTGTTTAATATGCAATTAAAGGCTCTTTATGTAATATGTATTAAAGCTGAGGATGTAATATGTATTAAAGCTGAGGATGTAATGTGTACACAATCCACATGGGGCGCTGGTGCGCCTGGCTGCTGCCGTGACCTCATTCCACCCTGAGGGAGCGCCGACCTTCACGGCCAGCCCGGCTAGTGGCCGCTTCACACCTGATTACCTGCCGCAGGTAAATCATTACATGGGACGCGGAACCTTGTTGTCTTTTCCAGAGTGTGTCTATGGCTTCCCCCCCCCTCCCCCACTCTACCCCCCCCTCCACCCTGCGCTCTGTTTATGCCGACAACAGCCCTCCTGCCAGCCTGTCTGAGTGCTCCGGCTTCGCTGCACGCGTGAGTGCAAAGGTCTCCACTCACATCTCCTCTGCAAACAAACGCTTCAGTGTTCTTACACACACACACACACACACACACACACACACACACACACACACACACACACCATCTGCAATACTCTGATGGGTCAGGGCTTAGGTTAGTCGCTGACTTGGCTAGGGGTGGGGGGGTCTTACGGGGACGGCGGGGGGGGTTGAAGTGTGTGTTGTAGGGGGTTGGGGGGGGTCTTACGGGGACGGCCGGGGGGTTGAAGTGTGTGTTGTAGGGGGTGGGGGGTTGGTTGGCCTTACGGGGACGGCGGGGGGGTTGAAGTGTGTGTTGTAGGGGGTGGGGGGGTCTCACGGGGACGGCGGGGGGGTTGAAGTGTGTGTTGTAGGGGGTGGGGGGTCTTACGGGGACGGCGGGGGGGGTTGAAGTGTGTGTTGTGGGGGGGGTCTTACGGGGACGGCGGGGGGGTTGAAGTGTGTGTTGTAGACGCGTCCGCTGCCCATGTGCACCCAGCGGGAGGTGAGCCGGTCCTGGATGGTCCCGAACGGCACGTTGAGGTTGATGACGGAGTCCACCGTGCACACGCCATCCAGCGCCTCCGCCTGAGCCACCGTGCGGGGGAAACCTGGGACACACACACACATGCGCACACGCACACACACACACACAAGCACACACACACACTCACACGCACACACACACACACAGGCGCACACACACACACAAGCACACACACACACTCGCACACACACACACACACAGGCGCACACACACACACAGTGAGATGGGGGTTCTTTCATGGGGGCACCAAATCCACCCCCCCCCACCCCAAGCCCAGACTCTGTCCTCATCTTCATTCACTACCCCAACACTGTCCACCACTACAGTACGGTACAGCACAGTACACTACAGTACCCCATTTAGTGCCTTACCCCCCCCCCCCCACACACACACACACACAGAGGGCTTGGCACAGGGCCACAGCATCTCTGGTGCTGTAGAGTGGCACTGGATGGCATTGCAATGGCCAGCTCCATGCACACCACACAAACACCCACACAAACACTCTCACAAACACCCACACACTCACACCACACAAACACCCTCACAAGCACCCACTCTGTCCAAGCAGTGCAAACTCCAGAAACATCTAAATCTAATTCCAGAGGCAGTGTGACAGTGACAACCAGGCAGTGTGACTATGACAGCCTGACAGTTTAAACTGTGCCAAAGCGCCACTGGGCACACACACCCCGACACACGTGACGAGTGACAGCATCAGGGTGGGGTGGTGACAGAGGCCATATTTACCGTCCAGCAGCCAGCTGCTGTCCTGCATGCTGCGCAGGTTCGACAGGATGAGGCGGGAGATGACGTCATCGGGCACCAACTGGCCCTGGTCGATACAGGCCTTCAGGAGCAGCCCCAGCTCTGGGCAGGAAAACAAACACATAACACACTCATTTTGTTTTGTTTTTAAATGTACAGTACATACCGTAGTTATAAACATTTCCACGTAATAAACTCACATACGGTGAATAATAAGTCAGTAATAAGCTGTCAGTGGGGGAATAAGGTGTTGCTGCATCTGCACAATGGCCTGCTGTGGTGCTCGCCATGAGAGCGTGGTGTGAGGGGCAGTGTGTGAGAAGGCTGTTTTGGTGTAACATCCGCAAGTGGTGAAGAGAAAGTAGCGTAATGCCAGATGATGGCGTCATGGCTCCTGGTCTTAAGAAAAGCCACAACACACACGACAAGGCCTGAGCGGCTTAAACTACATACTAGACCAATGCTTCATTGGGGCCTATTGTTTACCACATGCTTCATTAGGGCCTATTGTTTCCTACATACTAGACCAATGCATCATTAGGGTCTACTGTTTAGCAAATACTTAACCAATGCTTCATTAGGGCCTATTGTTTCCTACATACAAGACCAGTGCTTCATACGGGCCTACTGTTTCTCCCTGTGCTGCTATGGTTCACTGTGTGTGTCTGTGGGTGTGTGTGTGTGTGTGGGTGTGTGTGTTGCTGCACGTTTTGAGCGTTATGCAGTGAAGGTCAGGATGTTTTTGCGACTTCTTTATCAGGAACCAGAGAATATACAGCCTCCCTAGCAAAATTCAAGGCAGAGAACTGATTCCTCAAGAATCTACATATACATAATGCATTACAGTTTAAAGGTGCATTAAGGCATTTGTGTCACCTACAGTGTTCACAGTAGTACAGTGGACTGAATTACAAGAGAATGCCTTGTCTCTTCACAATCCTTGAATGCATGTATATATGTTTATATGCGTATATGTGAGATGTGTATATGATGTGTATATGCTGTGTATATATGCTGCTGTGTGTATGTTACTGGGCACCTTAATGTCCTTCAGGGTAAATGAAGCATCTCTACTGTACTCTACTGCTCCACAAAGACCTGTGTCATTATTATGCTTGCAGAAAGGTGAACCTCATTGTGAATAGCCAAATCTAGGACAGTCAAGTGTATCAAGTGTATCATTCCTGTATCAATGTTTCGGCCTAATCCAACAGTATTGTCCAACTCCATGACACAATTTCGGAATGAATCAGCTCTCTGCGTGCCATTACAAGAAGATGGGCCCGCGCACAGTTCTCACGTAGCGCACGTTCGGGCGCAGAAGGGAGGCATGTCAAAGGTCGCGCGCTGGGGTTGGGTTCGCAGCCCGCATGATCCAAACGGCATTTAGAAAACAGTTGAGCTGATTTGTAAGCTAACATTTTGGCATTCCGCTCAAATGATCCAAACCCTAAACACGGGGTTGGCGAGAGAAATCTCGGTATGCTCACGCCACTAAGAAGTGTATTGTTTTATTGAGGGGGCGTTCACTGGGACAGCCAGGCTCAACAAATAAGAGCGATGGATCTGGGGGCCAACGGTGTTGTTTCTGTTTATATAAACCCCAATGCTGCACTTATAACGTGGAGAGTTTTTTCTAGACTTTCAATTTCAACTGTGGTAAGGAGTTGGGCCTTGCACAGTATTATTTCACAGGCCAGAGATTTCACTCACAAATCCGCTGTGCAGGAGAGGAAGTCGACATCAAGAACGTTATTGCAAGTAGGCTCGCGCTCTTCTGACTGTAACTCGAGGCCCTGATGCAAACAGCACCAGAATCGTATGGCAGCTCGCGGGGTAGATAGTTCTGCGCTACTGGGCTTTGAGCAGCTCTTAAAGGCCTGCATATGTCAAAGGCCTGGTGGTATTCATCACACTCAGTAACAGTCAACTGAGTAAACCGCAAAAGCAAAAGTTTTGCCGGATGTTTACAATTTAGGCAAGGTTGATTTTGACATCACACCAACCCAGCGCTGAATTCTTATGCTTCATCTGAAAAGGATTTGGGCTAATGTTTAGGCAACAAAAAATCCGTTTTGTAATTATTTTGCATGGTGAAACGATAACCTTATAATGACTTGAGTTAAGCCGTTACAACTTCGTTGTTCTGAGATTAATTATAGGCTTAGTCATTAGTGACACAAGACCGTTAATTCCTTACCTGTTTTTGCTTCGATGTTTGCCCTTAGAATGTCCCCGCTCGAGAGATGCTTTAGTCCAAAAGTTTTAGTTATGCGGTCGGACACTGTGCCTTTCCCAGAGCCTGGTGGTCCCATTATGACCGCACGAAACACCGTGCGCAAAACCATTTTTTTAATCCTGCAAATCTAGATAAACATGCGCTTCTCAAAACAAAATTATTTATTTACAGCAAGCCGTTCTCTGTGTCCGGACGGACCAACTTATTCGAACGCTGGTATTCTCGAGACGGGCTGTCTGCGAAGTGTTCGGCTCATCCTCTAGGTCTTAGACATAAGCCGTCCTCTCAGCTACATCACCGACGCAAATGGAGGAGGTACGTAGCCGCTCCAGGAAGTTCACGACGGACGGAATCCACTTTCACAGTGCACCCAAGGGCACATGAGGACATCTTCTGAGCACGAAGTGAGCAGCGGACATTATGAATTTCTACATTGTAAAATGCGATAGACAATGGCATCATGTAGGTTTTAAACCTCTTTCTTACATAACTGTGTTATGTAATTCGTGTGTCGATGGGAAAGTGGAAAATGCTGTAGCCCGCATCAATGCTTGATAAATCCGCGAGTAAGCAACACTTTACCAATGCGCTGGACTCGAACACGGACAGGCCTGTAGGGACAGATGGTTATGGCAGATTTGGGTTAGACATTCCTGCTGGCCACACAGTGTTTGTTTATTTTTTAAAGAAGAAGAAGAAGAAGAAGAAGATGATGATGATGATGATGAATTTGAGAAAGCCTGGAGCACGAAATAACTACATTAAATATCAAAGTAGAGACAACATTTTATTTAATTAATTTATATAAGAGCAGGACAACATCAATGAATAGCCTTTATTCTTTTTTGGATGTCTGTCTGTCTCTCTGTCTGTCCACCTTCCCATCCATCCGCATTCATTTGTACAGTCATTCAATTCTGTCCAATTTAGTGTAATTTATCCAATCAGTTATTGTTCATTATATTATCTGTTCACTGTTGACCTCACTGTATTATGGATAGGGTGGATGTGGGTCAGCCTGCAGTAGTTACTGTTTGCAAATAATTTAAAAGAAAAAATAAGAATAGCCTTTATTCTGCAGGAAGTAGCCTAAGTCCATGTACGGTAAGGTACAGTAAGGTTTTGGTAATATGTATGGGATGATAATATGTAAGAGACAGTAATATTTAATGTATGTAAGGTGTAGTAATATGTATCGGATGGTAATATAGTAATAATAACCTTTACTTGCTTATATAATAATAATAATAATAATAATAATAATAATATAAGGGATGGTAATATGTAATGGATGTAAGGTGTAGTAATATAATGTGGAAATTGTGGAAATAATGGCAATGGGGAGGCAAGGAGTAAAACATATATAATTTATTTTTTACTTATGACACTGATGGCAGAACACTAAAGATTTATTACAGTTTTAAATCATTAGAGTTGTTAGCGACTTCTATTCAAGTAGCCTATGTTTCATTTTTCAGAGGTTAAAGTGTAGCTTAAACAATGATGTTACACAGTTTGTCTTGTGAGGTTGTGGCAGGTTTTTCATTTATTTAAAGAATCTGCACCTTCCTCAGTGGGTGTTATGGCTGTGGGCTGACAGGCACGCGATGTGTGTACCTCTATCCTACCCCTAACTCTACCCCTTACCCTAACCTTCTACCGTAACCCTAAGCCTACCCCTACCCCTAACACTTACCCTACCCCTACCCCCACCCCTAACCCTACCCCTTTAAGTTAGTTCCAAGCAGCTTCTTGTCCAGTATACCTGGCCCATGTCATATCGGCCTGACCTAACCCTCAAAGACAGGCCTTCTCTGCCTCTGGTAGTGGAGACCTGAAATAAAGAATACACCCACAATAGGGAATACGCCACCTGTCTGTTTACCTGCTTGTATTGCTATTTACTGTATTTTCATTTAGTCCTCCAGTATGTCATTGGTGTGATATAGCAAAATATCTGAAATAGCTTATGTGTATGTAAACAGTATTTTAAATTACAAAAACCTAAAGTGTCTCCCTCCCACCAGAGGGAGCAATTTCCATGAAAACCATTTCTCTCAATTACACTTAAAAATGTTTTCAAAAGCTCTTCAAAAAAGAAAAAAATGTAGTATAGAAAAATAGTTTTCGATAGTAAAGCATGCCCATTTCCTAATGATCTTTACTTTTGTCTTTGTCTTGGAGGAGGACACCACTGCTGGCATGACCAATCAGAACAAAGTGGGCAAGCTGACCAATGACAAAGCGTTTCACACTGACCAATGACAACACATTTTTAGACTGACCAATGACAAAGTGTTTCACACTGACCAATGACAACGCATGACTCACATCTTGAGCTAATCTATTTTAATACCACTCAAACATGACTATTGTAAACATTCATAACAGAGTGTGAATTTCAATGTTTTACTGTGTTAGCAAGAAGCCCTCACAGAGGAACATGTAGCCTATTCAAAGGAAGCCATAATTGTGCCATATCCTGTGTCAACTGCAGACGTCCTGTTGTTGTGTCAGTGTGTGTAATACAGCCACCACTGAGCAGGTCTGTCACCTGCTGCATATGACCTATAAAGGCTGTGGTGGTTCTGAGGACACAGTCAGTGACAAATCTAAATCACACCTTAAGGTCATTGGGAAATCTAAATCACACCACGAGCGCTGTGTAAATGCTTCCCTTTTAATGGCCCATTCTCTTTATCAGTAGTTCCTATTACTGAACTGCTTCTTCCTAATGACACCGTAGCTCTTCTGTTATGTGCTGTTGTCTGTATTTGTATATAGCTTGACTCCGCTAAGGATTTGAACTAACAGCAGAAAGCAAATGGAGGATATCTTCGACCTCTGTCAAATAAGACTTTACCTTTTCCCCTTTTTCAGACTTTTGTTGCATTTAAACTAAGGAGTTTTTCAGCTTTTGACCAGTATGGACTCCTTTGTGGAGTCACAACATGGTGAATGGTCTTCTATGCAGTGTGGGAAAAGCATGTATTTTCTGTTCTTACTGGCATATAGTCACGTTAAATTAAGCACTTGATTTTTTCATACTTTGAATTTTAGTGTTGTTCTTCAGTAGGCCTGTTTATGCTTAGTAGCACTCGTTTAGCCTTTTTAGTTCACTCTTCACCCTCTTTATGTCCAAACGCCTTCCTGTCGCACTGCATTTAGTGTCGTGTTGTAATGATTTGCCTTGTGCTCTGTCTTGACCACTATGCTGTGTGTTTGAGTATGCCTTGTCTTGTCCACTATGTATTGCTGTGTGTTTGAGTGTTGTGTGTTGTGATGTGTTGTGGCTTCCTGGTTGCAAGATAAACTCCCTTCAAGCAATAGCAGTTTCATTCATGTATTTACACGATGATATTCATGTATATACATGATACGAGAACCAACATTCAAAAAAGGACATGGAAAAGGCCAAAGCCAGTTGTGACAAAAATTAGCACAGGTCAAAGAATCATGTCATGACAGTTGGCCAATCTATTACCAAAAAAGACACTTCTAACAGACACTTAAAGAGCCCAAATATGGCTCTTGTGCTTTAGAACTGTAGGAGCCTGATGGAAATGTACCTTTGACACAAGCTACTTACCAGCATTACCCTTACTGGCCACAAGGTGGCATCATAGATCATTATTTCAGTGTGGTTCGCAGCCTGACATGGCATCATTGTAAAAGACCTTATGATATGAAATGGAAGATAAATCTGTAAAATAATACTACTGCCAGAGGCACTGATGATTCTTTGAACCCTACAAAGAAATATACTGAGAAATACTGTACTTGTCATTTATATTGTATTTGTTACTGTGTGTGAACACTGACTTTGGCAACACTGTACTTGCATAGTCATGCTAATAAAGGACCCTTTGAATCTGAATATAATATTGCAGTGACTGGAGAAGACAGAAATGCAGCCAACACGGCGGGCAAAAGCAGACTTGGACTCAGGAGAAGAATGCCCCCAGTGACTGCTTTCTGGCTGCATATGTTTTATGTTTCTAGAAAAAGAAAAGAAACAAACAGCAGCTCGATATGTCTGTGTGTCGTTGTTGGACCAGTGGGTTCTGCAGAATAGAGTGTGGAGAGTGTGGAGAGTGTGGAGAGTGTGGAGAGTGAGGAGAGTGAGGAGAGTGAGGAGAGTGTGAGAGTGAGGAGAGTGTGGAGTGTGGAGAGTGAGGAGAGTGAGGAGAGTGAGGAGAGTGAGGAGAGTGAGGAGAGTGTGAGAGTGAGGAGAGTGTGGAGTGTGGAGAGTGAGGAGAGTGAGGAGAGTGAGGAGAGTGAGGAGAGTGTGAGAGTGAGGAGAGTGAGGAGAGTGAGGAGAGTGTGGAGAGTGTGGAGAGTGAGGAGAGTGAGGAGAGTGTGGAGAGTGTGGAGAGTGTGGAGAGTGAGGAGAGTGTGGAGAGTGAGGAGAGTGTGGAGTGTGTGGAGAGTGAGCTTTGGCTTTAACTCTGGAATGGTACACAGATGATAAAGGGAGTGCATGGCGTATTCCTTCTGAAGCGCTTTACACCGAATGCCTCACATTCACCCATTTATTTGCTCAGCTGTGATGTCACCTGTAAAACTAACAGACAAAAAGAAAGAAAAAACACATGTTAATGTCCAGTGAGGAGAGAGGGTAGTAGGACAAAGGAGAGGGAGGAGAGAGGAGAACAGGACAGAAGGAAAGGGAGGAGAGAGGAGAACAGGAGAGAAGGAGAGGAAGGAGAGGAGAACAGGACAAAGGAGAGGGAGGAGAGAGGAGAACAGGACAGAAGGAGAGGGAGGAGAGGAGAACAGGACAGAAGGAGAGGGAGGAGAGGAGAACAGGACAGAAGGAGAGGGAGGAGAGAGGATAGTAGGACAAAGGAGAGGGAGGAGAGGAGAACAGGAGAGAAGGAGAGGGAGGAGAGGAGAACAGGAGAGAAGGAGGGAGGAGAGGAGAACAGGAGAGAAGGAGAGGGAGGAGAGGAGAACAGGACAGAAGGAGAGGGAGGAGAGAGGATAGTAGGACAAAGGAGAGGGAGGAGAGGAGAACAGGAGAGAAGGAGAGGGAGGAGAGGAGAGAAGGAGGGAGGAGAGGAGAACAGGAGAGAAGGAGAGGGAGGAGAGAGGAGAACAGTGCCAAAGGGCATGAGGGCAACAGGAAGATATATTCTACTGCTGATTATTCTTCTCAGTATGTGAGTGTGCGAAGAACACTAGTAGGCTAATGGAAGATGCCCTCTGTGCACTTGTAAGCATTTTGCTGGTTTGACCACAAGATGGCGGTAGTTTACCATCAAGTGGAATGGCACACTGGGCATCATTTAAAATCCCATAAAATCCATAATGATGCTGTAACATTGCAGATAGGTCTGTATTCAGCTGGGTCAAAGTCACTTCCTGCTCTCCCTTACAGTGGCCCTGGTTGCTGCTAAATGAACGAATGTCTCAACAAAGCCAGCCCCCAGCAGAGACGGTGCATCAGTCTGGAGGAGGGCATGGGTGGGTGGGGGTGGGGGGGACTACGCCCCCTTAGTGCCACTGGCCCAGACAGTAGGATTTCAACATTTATTATTTTCCCACAGCTCAGACACACACTTGCATAATGTATTTTCCTGTGGCTAAGAACAGAATCATGGATACAATCCATGTATGGACACACCCAGTGGCTGTCTGGTCATGTTTACATGTGTGTGTGTGTGTGTGTGTGTGTGTGCGTGTGTGTGTGTGTGTTTGTGTGTGGGATCATCCCTGTGATTATATTTGCTAAACTTTATTGCTTCACACATGCCAACTCTGACATAACAACTGTACTCTCAGAGAAACACCTGTATTAAATAAGATCTGTCGTGTGCATTGCATTGAAGCATTGAGACATTCGGTCTTTTCCTGTTACCAGGCAGCATTTTTTATGGCAGAGAATGAAGTAGTCGGCTGACTTTAAGATCATGGAAATGATCATTTCAGTGTTTGAAAGGGGCAGTAGTCCCATGACCAGTGTGCATGACAGTGCTGTAATCAGCTTACAATTTATGACTCAGTCTCTCCCTCCGCTGCGGAGCATGTCAGAGATACTGATAACGAGGAGTGGCCATTAAAAAATAAAACCAACAATGGATCCCTGAGTGACTCATCAGCTCCATATGTGATGACAGCGGCCATGCCTAAACCAGAAGTGGCTCACAGACCTGCTGGCTTTCACTTCTCTGTAATATCTGGAGCAAAACGAACAGCTCTGAACAGCCAAGGCGTTTTTAAATTACGTGTTCTAACCACATATGCCTGTCCTGAATTTGTGTTTTGTTTGTTAATACATGTGCAAAGTGGAATCAACTGAAAGGCCAAGTACACCTTTACAGAGAACACTACACTACACCGCGCTAACGCCACTAACCCCACCGCGACTGCCCTGAAGGCAGCGCCCGATCTCCCCTGGCACTGGCAGCCCTGCCCTCGACATGTCTCTACCTGCTCAGGTGAGCAGAGCTGGGAAACTGAGTGGCAGCCCAGGCGAGCATGACAATCTATAGGTGTAACATACAGGTGGACGTTTTTGACAGGTTAAGATATGCCCCTAAATGTCACATATTTTACATGTCAACACATGACCCTGACAGGATAAAATAGGCTACAAATGACACTTTAAAAGGTCACGTCTAATACACCTACTCTACTCTACTTACATGTATAACACGAACCAAGTTGATAATAATGTTATTATACAACATTATAGTAAGCAAAATAATTGTTTGTTAATGAGCATACAGAAATGCAGTCAATCAGCAAACTATTCCAGATATCCTGAGTAAGAAACCTTAACTAGGCCTAAACCGTAATACATACAAACACACAGTCAAACAGACAATCCCCCACAGTCGTAATTACCAGCAACTCCACCCACTCCTATGCGTTAGTTCCCCGCTGAGTCTTCCGCCCGTCAGCACAGTCCGGTTTGGGTACTAGGCTCTGCTGCGCGTTACGAGGGCCAACGGGGACGAACAAGCACACATTACGGGACAGCCATGGCCCTCCTTGATCTCGCCATGCAAGGGTTCTCCATCTTCGGATTTTTGTTATTTATTGTACTTTGGCTCATGCATTTCATGTCCATCATCTACGTGTAAGTAATGCTTTCAGATGTCTAACAAATGTAGGTTGTTTTGAAATGTTAACACACTAGCTTGCTACCTAGCGATAGGTAGCTCTTCCGTACGTGGAGCAGATTGCATTACTATGGATAGCTAGCTGGCTAATGCTCTTGTAGAGCAATTTCCTGGGGGATTACCCGGAGGATTGATAATCAAGCAGATGTTTTTTTTAAGTACTGGTGAATGTTAACGTGAAATAATAAGATGCTTTGTAGCTAACTGATGATGGGGTAGAGTGACTTTTGTAATTTCCTGATGGGCAG
>CM059273.1:295045-300045 GCA_030347295.1 Setipinna tenuifilis | reverse complement strand
GATTGGCATTTGCAGCCTACATGTCGTCAGGTTTTCTCCACGGGAAGCGGCCATGCCAGTCTCTCTCTTTGGGCTGCTGTAGTCCACCGTCAGATAGGAATGTGTAGACGCATGCACACCGCTTGTAGGAACTATGGACCGTTGGGAATGTTTATAACTTTGGAAGTCAATTACACTTGGGTTAATTTTCAAGCCAAAGAAGGTTCTGTTTCAGTGAAGTCCAACAGCATGCCTGTGCAGCTACATGTGTCTGGGAATAAATATCACAACTATAAGGAGTTATTTCCTGCTCAACCAGTCTTCAGTCTTCGACACAAATCTGGTAGTGATTGAGATACGGGAGTGCGTGTATGTGTGTGTGTGTGTGTGTGTGCGTATGTGTGTGTGTGTGCGTGTGCGTGTGTGTGTGTGTGCGTGTGCGCGTGTGCGCGTGTGCGCGTGTGCGTGTGCGCGTGTGCGTGTGTGCGTGTGTGTGTGTGTGTGTGTGTGCGTGTGTGTGTGTGCGTGTGCGTGCGTGCGTGTGTGTGTGTGCGTGTGTGTGTGTGTGTGGGATGCTCCTGATTGAGATGTGGGAGTGTAGACAGTAAGCATTCCTGGAGAGTTAGCTAGCAGAGCAGCAGGTGAGTACACACTACACACACCGACATGCAGCAAGCGTGTGTGTGTGTGTGCTTGCGTGCGTGCGTGTGTGTGTGAGTGAATCTCAGCGCTCATGAATAAGGAAGTGGAGCAGGAACAGTGTGAGCAATGTCAGTCTTGGAGGCCACACACACACTGCAGTAACCACACTGGGAGTTTTGTTTGTGTGTGAATGTTGCTCAGTAGCATTTAGACCTTGTGTGTGTGTGTGTATGTGTGTTTGTGTGTGTGTGTTGCTGAGTAGCATTTAGACCTTGTGTGCGTGTGTGTGTGTGTGTGTTGCTGAGTAGCATTTAGGCCTTGTGTGTGTGTGTTACTCAGTAGCATTTAGGCCTTTGTGTGTGTGTGTGTGTGTGTCTGTGCATGTGCATGTGTGCATGCATGTGTGTGTGTGTGTGTGTGTGTTGCTCAGTAGCATTTAGGCCATGTGTGTTTGTGTGTGTGTTGCTCAGTAGCATTTAGGCCTTGTGTGTGTGCGTGTGTGTGTGTGGTACTCAGTAGCATTTAGGCCTTGTGTGTGTGTGTGTGTGTGTGTGTGTGTTGCTGAGCAGCATTTAGGCCTAGTGGTGTTGAGGTGGTTATTGATGATTCAGAGAGTAGTTGTTCATTATGGGATGTCATATCTGTCATCATTCTCTTCTCTTACTAAGCCATACGGTCCTGCGGCAGGCAGCTTTAGACTAAACAGCAGAACAGCTCGCGCTAGGAGTCTGTTAGGAGTCTGTCAGGAGTCTGTTAGGAGTCTGATAGGAGCTCTGTGAATAAATGTGTTACACATTTATTGGCAATAAGACTGTGAAATAAATATTTTATTGGTGTGACAGGATTTTGCATTTCTGAGTTATCCTTTGTCCTTTGAGCTGAAAGTGTGTGTGTGTGTGTGTGTGTGTGTCTGTGTGTGTGTCTGTGTGTATGTATGTGTGTGTGTGTCTGTGTGTGTCTCCTGCTGGTGGACTAACCAGCTCTTAACCAGCTAGCGTAGCGGGAGTGTGTTTAGCATTGTGCCCCGTCAGCAGGTGATCCCCATGTAAAGGCTAGAGAGAGAGAGAGAGAGAGAGAGAGAGAGAGAGAGGTGATCCCCATCTAAAGGCTGGAGAGAGAGAGAGAGAGAGACAGAGAGAGAGAGAGGGAAAGACAGAGAGAGAGACAGAGACAGAGGTGATTCCCATCTAAAGGCTGGAGAGAGACAGAGAGAGACAGAGAGGGAGAGAGAGGGAGAGAGAGGAAGAGAGAGACAGAGGTGATCCCCATCTAAAGGCTGGAGAGAGACAGAGAGAGAGAGAGATAGAGGGAGAGAGAGGGGGGGGGAAGAGACAGAGAGAGACAGAGACAGAGAGGTGATTCCCATCTAAAGCTGGTCTCAGCACTGTGCCATTGTTCTCTGGGGGGGGGGGGGGAGGCTGGTGCACAGGGCGAGGGTGACGGGGTTGAGGGGGAGGGTGATGGGGGAGGGGGGTGGGGTTGAGGGGGAGGGGGTGACTACGGTTAACTGCCGAATAGATGTCCTTTTTGACCTCTAATGTCCTTTTTGACCTCTAAAGGCACCCGAGGCACTGCTCTCTCCGGGCTTTGTGATGGGCACACCTGGAGCAGGGCTCACAGGCAGAAACAGACATGGACATACAGACACAGACGGACATGGACATACAGACACAGACAGACATGGACATACACACAGACAGACATGGACATACACACAGATATGGACATACAGACACAGACATGGACATACAGACACAGACATGGACATAAACAGACACGGACATAAACACACACAGACATGGACATACACACAGACATGGACATATACACAGACATGGACATATACACAGACATGGACATATACACAGGTGTAAGCACAGACATACACAGACATACACAGGCGCAAGCAGAGACATAAACAGAGACATACACAGACATAAACACAGACAGACATGGACATACACACAGACATACACAGGTGTAAGTACAGACATAAACAAACACAGACATAAATACAGACGTATGTGGCTAAGCCAGGTACACAGGCATAAGCACAGCTGTGAACACAGGCATAACTACAGGTGTGAACAAACAGACAAACAGGTGTAAGCACAGGCATAAGCAGGCATAGACATTAGTACAGGTGTGAACAAACAGGCATAAGCAGGCATAGACATTAGTACAGGTGTGAACAAACAGGCATAAGCAGGCATAGACATTAGTACAGGTGTGAACAAACAGGCATAAGTAGGCATAGAAATTAGTACAGGTGTGAACAAACAGGCATAAGCAGGCATAGACATTAGTACAGGTGTGAACAAACAGGCATAAGCAGGCATAGACATTAGTACAGGTGTGAACAAACAGGCATAAGCAGGCATAGACATTAGTACAGGTGTGAACAAACAGGCATAAGCAGGCATAG
Organism: Setipinna tenuifilis; assembly: GCA_030347295.1. Taxonomy (NCBI): domain Eukaryota; kingdom Metazoa; phylum Chordata; class Actinopteri; order Clupeiformes; family Engraulidae; genus Setipinna; species Setipinna tenuifilis. The sequence continues at coordinate 296,999 of CM059273.1, read as the reverse complement.
ACATTAGTACAGGTGTGAACAAACAGGCATAAGCAGGCATAGGCATAAGCACAGGTTTAAACAAACAGACATAAGCAGGTATGTACACAGGCATAAGTACAGGTGTGAACACAGACATACACGGGTGTAAATGAACAGACATACACTGTAAATGAACAGACATAAGCAGGTGTAAGCACAGGTGTGTGTGTGGCTTTGTGTGTCTTATGCTCGCTAGTGCACCGTGCCGTAACATTTGCGATGCATTGTGGAGCCAGGAAGGAACACTGGAATGGCAGCTATGCTGGTTGCTATAGAGATGGCCAACGCCCTGTCTCTGCCTAATGGAAGGCTTGTTGCTGTCAGGTGTAAATCCCACAATCCCGAGTGATCCTGCACGCATAGGGCACACGTGGGTGTGTAGGCTTCTCCATCCCGTGGGAAGGCCTTATCCGTGCATGTGAGCAATGCAGCAACTTAAGACGACACAGCTGTGCGAGCAGCAGTAACCACAGTGGATTACCAGTGCGGTACAGGCCAATGCAGTGTATTACCAGTGCGTTACAGGCCAATACAGTGTATTACCAATGCGTTACAGGGCGATGCACTGTATTACCAAATACCAATGCGTTACAGGCCAATGCAGTGTATTACCAGTGCGGTACAGGGCGATGCGTTACAGGGCAATGCGTTGTATTACCAATGCCTTACAGGGCGATGCGCTGTATTACCAAATACCAGTGCGTTACAGGGCGATGCGTTGTATTGCCAATGCGTTACAGGGCAATGTGTTGTATTACCAATGCGGTACATTTCAATGCGCTGTATTACCAATGTCTTACATTTTAATGCGTTGTATTACCAATGCATTACAGGGCAATACGTTGTATTACCAATGCATTACAGTGCGATGTGTTGTATTACCAATGCATTACAGTGCGATGTGTTGTATTACCAATGCGTTGCATTTTAATGCTCATGTATTTCTCCCCTTTCCTCCTCCTGCTCCACAGCCGTCTGCATCTCAACAAGAAGACTCCAGACAAGCAGCCCTACAGCAAGCTGGCCGGCGTCTCGCTACTCAAGCCGCTCAAGGGGGTCGACCCCAACCTCGTCAACAACCTCGAGACCTTCTTCGAGTTGGACTACCCCAAGGTAAGCCCAGCTTCATCTCCACCTGGTCATGGGGGGGGGGGCTGTGGGGCTGGTGATCTCTCAGGGAGGGAGGCATGTGGCTATCAGCATGGTGCCAGTCACACAGTCAGTCACACAACCACAGCAACTTACTAATATTGCTGCTGTTTCAGTGAAGTTAATATTTAGTTTTGTATCCCGGTGGAGCTTCTGTAGTGTTGGCCTAGGTGAGTCTCCCCAACACCCTAATACTAACCTTAACCCTAACCCTAGGTGAGTCTCCCCAACACCCTGCACTAGGAAGAGGGCCTGAATAAATAAACCTTTTGGGGACAGACAGACAGACAGACAGACAGACAGACAGACAGACAGACAGACAGACAGACAGACAGACAGACAGACAGACAGACAGACAGACAGACAGACAGACAGACAGACAGACAGACAGACAGACAGACAGGCACACAGGTGGCAGTGGTTAAAAACAGAGGAAGGATGTGTCATTGAGCAGTAGTCAGAGAGAATGAGCTCTGCAGGGTGAGTGATGGAAAGAAGACAATGACAGACGTGACGTGTGGTATTCTCACCCCAGGGTTACGGTTAGGGTTAGTAATCCGCTTCACAGGCCATGCACACAGCTCCATCACCCACAGCAGTGTGTGTGTGTGTCTGTGTGTGTGTGTGTGCTACATCAGCCACAGCAGAGTCATGCACACAGCTCCATCACCCACAGCAGTGTGTGTGTGTGTGTGCTCCATCAGCCACAGCAGTGTCATGCACACACCTACATCAGCCACAGCAGAGTCATGCAGCCTCATTTCTGTCACCGCTGGTGTGTCTC
>CM059273.1:277545-290045 GCA_030347295.1 Setipinna tenuifilis | reverse complement strand
TCTTTGACACTCAAATACAGCTCTTTCACAGTCTTCAAGTCACCTATTTTAAGCTCTCAAATACAACCTTTTACACTCTCAAATACAGCCCTTACAGCTCCCAGCCCTTAAACTTTCAAATACAGCTGTTTAAATCTCAAATTCATCCAATGCCTTAGCTAGTGCTGCTAGTTTGTAGACTGCGTCTGCTCTCTCCTTAGCTAGTGCTGCTAGTTTGACTGTGTCTGCTCTCCTTAGCTAGTGCTAGTTTGTAGCTCTCCTTAGCTAGTGCTGCTAGTTTGTAGAGTGTGTCTACTCTCTTTAGCTAGTGCTGCTAGCTTGTAGACTGCGTCTGCTCTCCTTAGCTAGTGCTGCTAGTTTGACTGTGTCTGCTCTCCTTAGCTAGTGTTGCTAGTTTGTAGACTGTGTCTGCTCTCCTTAGCTAGTGCTGCTAGTTTGTAGACTGTGTCTGCTCTCCTTAGCTAGTGCTGCTAGTTTGTAGACTGTGTCTGCTCTCCTTAGCTAGTGCTGCTAGTTTGTAGACTGTGTCTGCTCTCCTTAGCTAGTGCTAGTTTGTAGACTGCGTCTGCTCTCCTTAGCTAGTGCTGCTAGTTTGTGTCTGCTCTCCTTAGCTAGTGCTGCTAGTTTGTAGCTCTCCTTAGCTAGTGCTGCTAGTTTGTAGCTCTCCTTAGCTAGTGCTGCTAGTTTGTAGCTCTCCTTAGCTAGTGCTGCTAGTTTGTAGACTGCGTCTGCTCTCCTTAGCTAGTGCTGCTAGTTTGTAGACTGTGTCTGTTCTCCTTAGCTAGTGCTAGTTTGTAGCTCTCGTTAGCTAGTGCTGCTAGTTTGTAGACTGCGTCTGCTCTCCTTAGCTAGTGCTAGTTTGTAGACTGTGTCTGTTCTCCTTAGCTAGTGCTAGTTTGTAGCTCTCGTTAGCTAGTGCTGCTAGTTTGTAGACTGCGTCTGCTCTCCTTAGCTAGTGCTGCTAGTTTGTAGACTGTATCTGCTCTCTCCTTAGCTAGTGCTGCTAGTTTGTGTCTGCTCTCCTTAGTGCTGCTAGTTTGTAGCTCTCCTTAGCTAGTGCTGCTAGCTTGTAGACTGTGTCTGCTCTTCTTAGCTAGTGCTGCTAGTTTGACTGTGTCTGCTCTTCTTACACCGTGTCCTAATTGAACGCGATGCGACCGACCGACGTCGCACTGCACATTTTTCATGTCCTCACTGCCTTCGTTTGTTACGTCATGTTCCGTAATCGCGTGTGTATTTATATTTTCAAATTCCAACGGTATTTTGCTCCGATGCGATGCGACGCGACAAAAATAGAAACAGACCAAGCAACAAAACCACTTTCAAAATGTCGCGTTGCAACGCTTATTGTCGCGCGATGTCGCATCGCATTCAGTTAGGACAGTCCAACAGAAAATAATGGAATGGAATGTATTTTGACGGTCGCTATCGCTCGCATCGCGTTCAGTTAGGACACGGTGTTAGCTAGTGCTGCTAGTTTGACTGTGTCTGCTCTTCTTAGCTAGTGCTAGTTTGTAGCTCTCCTTAGCTAGTGCTGCTAGTTTGTAGAGTGTGTCTACTCTCTTTAGCTAGTGCTGCTAGCTTGTAGACTGCGTCTGCTCTCCTTAGCTAGTGCTGCTAGTTTGACTGTGTCTGCTCTCCTTAGCTAGTGCTGCTAGTTTGTAGACTGCGTCTGCTCTCTCCTTAGCTAGTGCTGCTAGTTTGTAGACTGTATCTGCTCTCCTTAGCTAATGCTGCTAGTTTGTGTCTGCTCTCCTTAGCTAGTGCTGCTAGTTTGACTGTGTCTGCTCTCTCCTTAGCTAGTGCTGCTAGTTTGTAGACTGCGTCTGCTCTCTCCTTAGCTAGTGCTGCTAGTTTGTAGACTGTATCTGCTCTCCTTAGCTAATGCTGCTAGTTTGTGTCTGCTCTCCTTAGCTAGTGCTGCTAGTTTGACTGTGTCTGCTCTTCTTAGCTAGTGCTGCTAGTTTGTGTCTGCTCTCCTTAGCTAGTGCTGCTAGTTTGTAGCTCTCCTTAGCTAGTGCTGCTAGTTTGTAGCTCTCCTTAGCTAGTGCTGCTAGCTTGTAGCTCTCCCTAACTAGTGCTGCTCTTCAGTAGGGCTTCTCTTCCCTCAGGGCAGCCCTGCCAGATATATCACAGAGACCCTGATTCACCGAGTTCTTCCCATGCTTCAGATCCACACACATTCGTTTGAGTAAGGTTTGTCTCAATTTATTATAAAACAAGGTGGTGAAATGATAATGTTATATTTCTGTCTCCTGTAAGCCACTGTACCCAGGTTATAAGGTCCAACTAACGAGTAGACACTTTGTTTTGTTGCACTGTTACTGGATAGTCTTTCCCTAACCACATAAAATGTTTTTAAGGTGAGCTAGTAAGATCATTCAGCTTTATCGTATTTGGTGGGTTGCTGGGTGGATTAACTGTGACTTTTTAACTTTCATTTTGCTAACATTGGCATGGTAATGTAATGCATTAATGTAGATACTGTGACTAGCATTGTGACATCAGTGTGACTAGCATTGTGACATCAGTTTCCCTGCAGTATCAATAACGTAACTTGTGCAGTTTTGCTGTCACCTGTCAAACTTGATTAAGTAATGTCATGTACATATCCGTACCGCATTGTTCACTATCTGAGTCATATCGGCGACATTTGCAGTTATTTGCCTGGAGCTAACAACAGTCAGTAGACCTGTATACCGTCAATGGCAATAGTCAACCAATTTCCGTGGAAACTGTAGAATGTTGCTGCAGTAAAATTTAGTTTACTGGTGCGAAGTCCTTAACGTTTTTGCCTAACTTAGGATAGCGTTTGAGTGATACTGTGCAGTGGCCTTAGGAGAATGCCTCAACTGAAGCACAGCCAGCCCCTAACTGCCATACTTAAGGTGAACCCGTTAAGGTGTTTTGTGCAAGCTACAGCGGCATAGTAATGGAGGCCTGCGCCAGTGAGAGGCTGCAAATGTTCTAAAATTAAATTCTACGCCATGTATATGCGAGTGTTTTAGCTCTAAAGCAAGGGAGAGACTTGGGGAAACCTTTACTCAGCAACTTTTAAATCTTTTAGAGCAATGAGTTCATGTCATTCTTTTTCGAGATCCACAGACATCATGTATCAATGTAGTCTACTCTTTTATGTTAACAACGGATACCGATACACATCTTCACACCCCTAGCACACATGCTATGCTATCCATCCACACATGCTACGCTATCCATCCACACATGCTACGCTATCCATCCACACATGCTACGCTATCCATCCACACACGCTACGCTATCCATCCACACACGCTACGCTATCCATCCACACACGCTACGCTATCCATCCACACACGCTACGCTATCCATCCACACATGCTACGCTATCCATCCACACATGTGTCGTCCAAAAATTAGTTACCAACAAAGTAGAGACAAAGCCAAGCCGAGTAGTGGTAAATGACAAAACCTCCGAGGTTTATTGTGACGGATCCGGGAGCTTAATACAGCGTGCACCTAAGGCTGTGACCATACAAACTCAAAGATATGGGGCAATCGCCCTCCTTATATACAGGTGTGATGCCTTTGTTTAGTGTGGCGGGAGATTCGGGAGATCTGGTTGGGGGTGGGGATACACTGGATACAATGGAAGGGGGTGGGGATACACTGGATACAATGGAAGCACGCCCCAACATACATGCATCTTTGATTTTTCTACTACACATGCTACGCTATCCATCCACACATGCTACACTATCCATCCCCACATGCTACGCTATCCATCCACACATGTTCACTCGCAGGAGAGCACAATACAGTCTACAGGTCAATATTAGCACAACTGCTCTATAGGGAGATATTAGCAGAATGGAACTTATCCTGCACTTGCGCACACACGCACAGACACACACACACACACACACAGACACACACACAGACACACACACAGACACACACACAGACACACACACAGACACACACACAGACAAACGCACGCACACACGCACACACGCACACACGCACACAGACACAGACACACGCACGCACACACGCACACACACACGCACACACACTAGCATGCTCATGTTGCTGTACTGGGCAGCACCGCATCTTTGGCCACACAGAAAAGGCTCTTTGTTGCATCCTGTTGTTGTCATAGCAACGCTCTCACCTGCTCCTGGGGATCAGGTGTGTGTGTGTGGCTGAGGGGTGTGTGTGTGTGTTCTCTCTCTCTCTCTCTCTCGGTCTCTCTCTCTCTATCTATCTATCTATCTATCTATCTATCTCTCTCTGTCTTTTTCTCTCTCTCTCACTTTGTCTTTCTGTCTCTGTCTCAGTTTGTTTTTCTCTCTTGCTCTATCTTCTTGACTTCACATTGGCGCACACACACACACACACACACACACACACACACACACACACACACACAACACACAGAGCGCAAGAGAAAGAAAAGTGCATGTGTGTTCCTGAGTTGCTGCACGTTTCATTGGAGTGTTACTAGGCAGGCGGAAGCTGCTCCAAAGCTCGTCCAACAGGTTTCTGCACTGGTCCAACTCACACACACACACACACACACACACACACACACACACACACACACACACACACACACACACACACACACTCAAACCAAAACTACAGCCTGATGCAGCTGCCATGTCGGCAGACGCCTGTGAGTGTGTGTGTGTGAGTGTGTCTGTGTGTGAGTGTGGGTGTGTGTCTGTGTGCCTGTGTGTGTGTAGCTGTCACAGAGGAAGGAATTCATGCAGCTTCGGGTTTCGGCAGCCTCACACACTGGAGTGGGGGGGGGGGGGGGGGGGCATTAGGGGTACAGCCTCACACACTGGAGTCGGGGGGGGGCATTAGGGGTACAGCCTCACACACTGGAGTCGGGAGGGGGGGGTTTAGGGGTACAGCCTCACACACTGGAGTGGGGGGGGGGGGATTAGGGGTACAGCCTCACACACTGGAGTGGGGGGGGGGGGGGTGGTACAGCCTCACACACTGGGGGGGGTAGGGGTAGGGGTACAGCCTCACACACTGGCGGGGGGTTAGGGGTACAGCCTCACACACTGGAGTGGGGGGGGGGCATTAGGGGTTACAGCCTCACACACTGGAGTGGGGGGGGGGGGTTTAGGGGTACAGCCTCACACACTGGGGGGGGTAGGGGTAGGGGTACAGCCTCACACACTGGCGGGGGGTTAGGGGTACAGCCTCACACACTGGAGTGGGGGGGGGGGTTAGGGGTACAGTGTGTGTAGCTGATGGCTGAGGCACATTAATCCCCCCTCCCTTCTTATAGTTATCTTTATTTTGTATATAAGATGTAGCCTGTGTGTGTGTGTGTGTGTGTATGTATATAGTTGTGGAGGGCGCTGTATGTGGCCCATGCTGCCTGCAGGGGAAGAGGAAAACCTTTCGCAATTAGCCCGTCGCCAAAGAATGGGGCTGGACTTCATTTTGTGTGTGTGCGTCTGCGTATGCGTGCATGTGTGTATGCGTGCTTGTGTGTATGCGTGCGTGTGCACGTGTGTTTGTGTGTGTGTGTGTGCACATGTGTTTGTGCATGCGTGTGTGTGTGTGCATGTGTGTGTGTGCATGCGTGTTTGTGTGTGCATGTGTGTGTGCATGCGTGTGTTTGTGCATGCGTGTGTGTGTGTGCATGTGTGTGTGTGCACGTGTGTGTGTTCATGCGTGTGTGTGTGTGCATGCGTGTGTGTGTGTGCACGTGTGTGTGTGCATGCGTGTGTGTGTGTGCATGCGTGTGTTTGTGCATGCGTGTGTGTGTGTGCACGTGTGTGTGCATGTGTGTGTGTGCATGCGTGCACAAGCGAGTTTTTGAGTGAATGAACAGACTGCTGTCTATCGAGTCTGCTGGAGAAGAAAGGAGCTTTGTTCTCATTTGGGGCCATTTTGTCTTTGATGCATCAGACACACAGAGTGGTCAGCAGAGGACCACTGTAACACACACACACAGACACACACACACAGACTCACAGACACACACACACACATGCACACACACACACAGACACACACAGACACACACACACACACATGCACACACACACACAGACACACACACACACACTTTCACCAGTACACACATACACATACATGCACGTGCACACACACACCAGCACGTGCACGCGCGCGCACACACACACACACACACACACACACACACACACACCAGCACGTGCACAAACAGACACACACACACACACACACACACACACAAACAGACTCCAGCACAAACACACATAATCAGCACACAGCCTGGCTGAAGGGCCTCATTGGTGTTTCCCACTAGAAGCAGCTTTCAGGGTTGGCTACTGTTGAGCTGCGAAAGACACCTCATTGGTTACGGCTGCTGTGGGTGTGTGTGTGTACGTGTGCATGCTAGTTTAAGTGTTTGTGTGCTGGTGTAAGTGTGTGTGTGTGTGCTGGTGTAAGTGTGTGGGTGTGTGCTGGTGTAAGTGTGTGTGTGTGTGCTGCTTTGATGGTTTGTCACGTAGATGAACTTCCCCTCATCACTCACACACTCTTAATCTCTCTCTCCCTCTCTCTCTCTATCCCCCCCTCTCTATCTCTCTCTCTCTCTCTATCTCTCCCCCCCCCCCCCCTCCCCCCCCCCCCCTCTCTCCCTCTCTCTCTCTCCCTCTCTATCTCTCTCTCTCTCTTTATCTCTCCCCCCCCCCCCCTCCCTCCCTCCCTCTAACCCCCCCCCCCCCCCCCCCGCAGTATGAGGTGCTGCTGTGTGTGCAGGACCATGATGACCCCGCTATAGACGTCTGCAAGAAGCTGCTGGGCAAGTACCCCAACGTGGACGCCCGCTTATTTATAGGTGAGTACCTGCACACACACACACACACACACACACACACGCACACACACACACCTCATCCTACACACACACACACCTCATCCTACACACACACACACACCTCATCCTACACACACACACACCTACACACACACACACACACACACACACCTCATCCCACACACACACACACACAAACACCTCATCCCACACACACACACACACACACACACACACACACACCTCATCCTACACACACACACACACACACACACACGCCTCATCCTACACACACACACCTCATCCTACACACACACATACACACACACACACACACACACACACCTCATCCTACACACACACACACACACACACACACACACACACACCTCATCCTACACCCCCAGGGGTTCCCACAAGTGAGCACACGCATTCACGCAGCTCATTACAGACATCTGATGCCTCACCACAGCGTTTCCCAGGGGACTGTTTTAAGTGCGACACACAACCATGACACCCCCCCCCCCCCCCCCCCCCCCCCCCCCCCCCTCCCCCCCCATGCACCAGCGCTGCTCCTCTGTCTGTTGCTATGGAGATGCTCACCAGGGAGACGCCCGTTGTGGAGCTGTGGAGCCCTGTGACATTCCCAGCTCAGACGTCATTCCCACATTCCCACATTCCCATATCTAGGAGCTTGCAGAGTCTGATGCTTCAGTGCCCTTTAGTTTCACACCACACCTGAGACACACACACACACACACATACACACACACACCTATTCAACAGCAACCATGTGCATGTGCATGTGTATGTGTGTGTGAGTGTGTGTGTGTGTTGTGTTAGTGTGTGTGTGTGCCTGTGCCTTCTCCCGTAACTGTACACTCATCTTGCCATAGGACATACATTCCACCATGCTCATACACACTTTCATGTGTACACACACACACACACACACACACACACACACACACACACACACACACACTCACACTCACACGTACACCTACACACACTTCCACTCTCAGCTCAATGTAGTGAGCTGTATTGTCATGTACTGCCAAAGCAAACACATCACACTCAGTAGAGGAGGTGCAGATAACACACACAGGAACCATACATCACACAGGCAGCTCATTCTGCACTTCCTCTTTCTCTCTCATACACACACACACACACACATATTTAAAGCCTTTCAACCTATTACAGCTTGTCTGTTCTCTGTTCTGTCTCACACACACACGCGCACTCGCACTCGCACTCGCACTCGCACACACACACACACACACACACACACACACACACACACTCACACTCACACTCACACTCACACTCACACTCACACTCACACTCACACTCACTCACACTCACACTCACTCACACACACGGTGAGAGTGAACCTTGGCCTGTGTGTTGAGGGCACATGTGATCTTCAGTCTTTATGGCTCTGTGATGATGGGACACTGGAGGTCAACGACCTCTGAGCAGCCAACACACAGCACCGCCACCTGCACACACACACACACACACACACACACACACACACACACACACACACACACACACCCCTACAAACCCAGCCTGCACAGGAGGTTGCAGGAGTTGAGGCTGGACGGTGGAGGCACTCTGGGCTGGAGGGGTGGAGGGCTGGAGGGTTGAGGGTTAAGGGATGGAGGGTGGAGGAGTGGAGGGGTTGAAGGCTGGAGGGACTGAGGGGTTGGGGACTGGAGGCACTCTGGGCTGGAGGGGTGGAGTGCTGGAGGGACTGAGGGGTGGAGGGCTGGAGGGTGGAGGGGTTGGGGACTGGAGGGGTGGTGGGGTTGAGGGGTGAGGGTGGAGGGTGGAGGGACTCTGTGCTGGAGGGTTGAGGGTTAAGGGGTGGATGGCTGGAGGGACTGAGGGACTGAGGGCTGGAGGGGTTTCTGCAGATCCATGGACTGACAGAAAGGGGCCTTTTGTTGTCGATCAGTCAGGCCTTCACCAGCTGGATGAAAGACACACTCAAGGCCATGTACACGCACACACACACACACACACACACACACTCACTCATATACTCATATACTCATATACTTGCACGCACACACACACACTGACACACACACACACACGCACACTCATACACACACACATACACACACACACACACACACACACGCACACTCATACACACACACACACACACACACACACACTCACAGACGGGCCTTGTGTGTGTTGGGGCGGAGGGGAGGGTCACTGTTCCAGATGGTAGATGAATGAACACCATGAGGACCACTGCTCAATCACTCCATCACTCTCTCTCTATCACTCTCTCTCTATCACTCTATCACTCCCTCTCTATCACTCTCTCTCTATCACTCTATCACTCTCTCTCTATCACTCTATCACTCCCTCTCTATCACTCCATCACTCTCTCTCTATCTCTCTATCACTCTATCACTCTATCACTCCCTCTCTATCACTCTATCACTCTATCACTCCCTCTCTATCACTCTATCACTCTATCACTCCCTCTCTATCACTCAATCACTTCCTCTCTATCACTCTATCACTCCCTCTCTATCACTCAATCACTCTATCACTCTATCACTCCCTCTCTATCACTCAATCACTTCCTCTCTATCACTCTCTCTCTATCACTCCCTCTCTATCACTCTATCACTCCCTCTCTATCACTCTATCACTCTCTTTCTATCACTCTATCACTCCCTCTCCATCACTCTCTCTCTGTCTCTCTCTCTCTATCACTCTATCTCTTTATCTTCATTTCTCTCTCTCTTCTTTCTGCACTGATCTCTCTCTCTCCTTTCTGCCCTAATCACTCTCTTTTCTTCTCTTTCTCTCACTTTCACTCACTATTTTCTCCTCTTTTTTTTCTCCCATTCACTGTCTCTCACTCTCTCTCTCTTTTCTTTTTCTCTTTCTATCTCTGCTCTTCTCCTTTTCTTTTATCTCTTTTCTTTCCTCTCCATCTCTCCTCTCTCCTCTCCTCCTCTGACTCTCCTCCCCTGTGTGTTTTGCAGGAGGGAAGAAGGTGGGCATCAACCCGAAGATCAACAACCTGATGCCGGGCTACGAGGGGGCCAAGTACGACCTGGTGTGGATCTGTGACAGCGGCATCCGGGGTACGTGTGTGTGTGTGTGCGTGTGTGCGTGTGTGCGTGTGTGCGTGTGTGTGTGTGTGTGTGTGTGTAACTCCTCTCCATGTGTGTGTGTAGTGAGGCCGGACACGCTGACGGACATGGCCATGCAGATGTGTGTGTGTGTGTAACTCCTCTCGTGTGTGTGTGTGTGTGTGTGTGTGTAGTGAGGCCGGACACCCTGACGGACATGGCCATGCAGATGTGTGTGTGTGTGTGTGTGTGTGTGTAACTCCTCTCGTGTGTGTGTGTGTGTAGTGAGGCCGGACACCCTGACGGACATGGCCATGCAGATGTGTGTGTGTGTGTGTGTGTGTGTGTAACTCCTCTCATGTGTGTGTGTGTGTGTAGTGAGGCCGGACACCCTGACAGACATGGCCATGCAGATGTGTGTGTGTGTGTGTGTGTGTGTGTGTGTGTGTGTGTGTGTAACTCCTCTCATGTGTGTGTGTGTGTGTGTAACTCCTCTCGTGTGTGTGTGTTTGGGTGTAGTGAGGCCGACACCCTGACGGACATGGCCATGCAGATGTGTGTGTGTGTGTGTGTGTAACTCCTCTCGTGTGTGTGTGTGTGTGTGTGTGTGTGTAACTCCTCTCATGTGTGTGTGTGTGTGTGTGTGTGTAGTGAGGCCAGACACCCTGACGGACATGGCCATGCAGATGTGTGTGTGTGTGTGTGTGTGTGTAACTCCTCTCATGTGTGTGTGTGTGTGTGTGTGTGTGTGTAACTCCTCTCATGTGTGTGTGTGTGTGTGTGTGTGTGTGTGTGTGTGTGTGTGTGTGTGTGTAACTCCTCTCATGTGTGTGTGTGTGTGTGTGTAGTGAGGCCGGACACGCTGACAGACATGGCCATGCAGATGTGTGTGTGTGTGTGTGTGTGTGTGTGTGTGTGTGTGTGTGTGTGTGTGTAACTCCTCTCGTGTGTGTGTGTGTGTGTGTGTGTGTGTGTGTGTAACTCCTGTCCCTGTGTGTGTGTGTGTGTGTGTGTGTGTGTGTGTAGTGAGGCCGGACACCCTGACAGACATGGCCATGCAGATGTGTGTGTGTGTGTGTGTGTGTGTGTGTGTGTAACTCCTCTCGTGTGTGTGTGTGTGTGTGTAGTGAGGCCGGACACCCTGACGGACATGGCCATGCAGATGTGTGTGTGTGTGTGTGTGTGTGTAACTCCTCTCATGTGTGTGTGTGTGTAGTGAGGCCGGACACCCTGACGGACATGGCCATGCAGATGTGTGTGTGTGTGTGTGTGTGTGTGTAACTCCTCTCGTGTGTGTGTGTGTGTGTGTAGTGAGGCCGGACACGCTGACGGACATGGCCATGCAGATGTGTGTGTGTGTGTGTGTGTGTGTGTAACTCCTCTCATGTGTGTGTGTGTGTGTGTAGTGAGGCCGGACACGCTGACGGACATGGCCATGCAGATGTGTGTGTGTGTGTGTGTGTGTGTGTGTAACTCCTCTCATGTGTGTGTGTGTGTGTGTAGTGAGGCCGGACACGCTGACGGACATGGCCATGCAGATGACGGAGAAGGTGGGGCTGGTGCACGGGCTCCCCTACGTGGCAGACAGACAAGGCTTCGCCGCCACCCTGGAGCAGGTGAGCAACCCCCTATACCCTACCTCCCTACCCCCCCTATAACCTACCCCCCCTATACCCTGGAGCAGGTGAGCAGCCCTATACCCTACCTATAACCTACCCCCCTATGGCCTACCCCCCCTATAGCCTACCCCCCTATAACCTACCCCCCTATGGCCCTATGCCCCCCTACCCCCCTATAACCTACCCCCCCATACCCTGGAGCAGGTGAGCAGCCCTATACCTTACCCCCCCACCCCCCTATGGCCTACCTTCCTACCCCCCTATAACCAACCCCCCTATACCCTGGAGCAGGTGAGCAGCCCCTATAACATACCCCCCCTATACCTTACCCCGCTACCGCCCTATGGCCACCCTGGAGCAGGTGAGCAGCCCCCTATGGCCTACCCCCTCCCTTTAACCTACCCCCCCTATGGCCTACCCCCCCTACCGCCCTATGCCCCCCTACCCCCCCTATGGCCCTATGCCCCCCTACCCCCCCCTATGGCCTACCCCCCCCTACCGCCCTATGCCCCCCTACCCCCCCTATGGCCACAACTGGGGCTCTATACCCCCCTACCCCCCTACAGCCTAGAGCATGGCTCTATGTCCCCTTTGGCCACGACTGGGGCTCTATACCCCCCTACCCCCCTACAGCCTAGAGCATGGCTCTATGCCCCCCTACCCCCCCTACAGCCTAGAGCATGGCTCTATACCCCCCTACCCCCCTACAGCCTAGAGCATGGCTCTATGCCCCCCTACCCCCCTACAGCCTAGAGCATGGCTCTATGCCCCCTATGGCCAGGAATGATGCTCTGTGCCCCCCTATGGCATTTCATGCAGCAGGGACGTCGCTGCTATTGTGATGAGCCAACATATTGTTTACATAATACTGACTTTTCCAGGTTACTCACCCATCCCCCTCCACACACACACACACACACACACACACACACACACACACACACACACACTGTTTCA
>CM059273.1:242545-272545 GCA_030347295.1 Setipinna tenuifilis | reverse complement strand
ACACCTTGCCTGAGCTACCTGCAGCCAGGTAAACACACCTTGCCTGAGCGACCTGTCGAAACTGCCGCCTGCGCTGGGGCAGTGATGGGAAGTACCAGTGTGTACGGTCTCTGCCATGACATCATGCCTCCTCTCGCCCCTGCGTGTCTGCGTGGGCCAACTGAAACCAGCGGAATGCTCTTTCAGCCGCACGCCAGACGAGAGGAGGATAACTAGCTACTCCACATTCCCCTCATACCTGCTCACCTGTGTACGCTCACCTCTTACCTGCTCACCTGTGTACGCTCACCTGTGTACGCTCACCTCTTACCTGCTCACCTGTGTACGCTCACCTCTTACCTGCTCACCTGTGTATGGTCACGCTCTCCACACGTCTGTGCTCTCTCTCTCTCTCTCTCTCTCTCTCTCTTGTGCTCTCTCTATCTCTCCCTCTCTCTATCTCTCCCTCTCTCTCTCACTCGCTCTCTCTCTCACTCGCTCTGCAGACACTGCGGGACATTCTGACTTGAGCCTTTTTATGAAGCTGCTGCTACAGGAGCTCTTGATCTCCCAGTGCTGCAGCCCCCTAAGGCCTCTGCAGCACCACCCCTAAGGCCTCTGGAGCGCCACCCCTAAGGCCTCTGGAGCACCACCCCTAAGGCCTCAGCCTCTGGAGCACCACCCCTAAGGCCTCTGGAGCACCACCCCTAAGGCCTCTGGAGCACCACCCCTAAGGCCTCTGCAGCACCACCCCTAAGGCCTCTGGAGCACCACCCCTAAGGCCTCTGGAGCTCCACCCCTAAGGCCTCAGCCTCTGGAGCTCCACCCCTAAGGCCTCTGGAGCACCACCCCTAAGGCCTCAGCCTCTGGAGCACCACCCCTAAGGCCTCTGGAGCACCACCCCTAAGGCCTCTGGAGCACCACCCCTAAGGCCTCTGGAGCCCCACCCCTAAGTCCTCTGGAGCACCACCCCTAAGGCCTCTGGAGCTCCACCCCTAAGGCCTCAGCCTCTGGAGCTCCACCCCTAAGGCCTCTGGAGCACCACCCCTAAGGCCTCTGGAGCACCACCCCTAAGGCCTCAGCCTCTGGAGCACCACCCCTAAGGCCTCAGCCTCTGGAGCACCACCCCTAAGGCCTCTGGAGCACCACCCCTAAGGCCTCTGGAGCACTGTCCTGGAGGCCTCGTCTGAGCGGGTTTGCTGACACCTGAGATTACTCACTCTTCCCTGTTAAAGGAGGAGCCAGCGTTTTTTAAAATATCAGCCAGCCAATCAGCAGAGGTTGGGTTGGCCTCCTGTTGAGTGCAAAACGATTTGTTTTTAATGAGTGACGAGCTGTCATTGTTTTTAAATTGGTAGCGCTAGCGGTTGGTGGCTCAGGCGTCAGGACCAGTGCTCATTTTAAACCCGGTGGGTCGTTATGAGGCCTCTCTGGGCTCCATACATGAGGCCTCTCCCGGTGAGTCGGTGGCATACTCCATACATGAGGCCTCTCCCATGGCGTTATGAGGCCTCTCTCATCGTTAGGAGTCTCTGGGCTCCATACATGAGGCTCTCTGTGCTCCATACATGAGGCCTGTCCCATGGCGTCAGGAGGCTCTCTGGGCTCCATACATGAGGCCTCTCCCATGGCGTTAGGAGGCCTCTCCCATGGCGTTAGGAGTCTCTCTGCTCCATACATGAGGCCTCTCCCCTGGCGTTAGGAGTCTCTCTGCTCCATACATGAGGCCTCTCCCATGGCGTTATGAGGCCTCTCCCATGGCGTTAGGAGTCTCTCTGCTCCATACATGAGGCCTCTCCCATGGCGTTATGAGGCCTCTCCCATGGCGTTAGGAGTCTCTCTGCTCCATACATGAGGCCTCTCCCCTGGCGTTAGGAGTCTCTCTGCTCCATACATGAGGCCTCTCCCATGGCGTTATGAGGCCTCTCCCATGGCGTTAGGAGTCTCTCTGCTCCATACATGAGGCCTGTCCCATGGCGTTAGGAGTCTCTCTGGGCTCCACACATGAGGCCTCTCCCATGGCGTTAGGAGGCTCTCTGGGCTCCACACATTTCACATGCAGCCTGCTCTGCACCAGCCATTTCACAAGATGGACGCCCTCTACAGCTCCATACAGGGCAGTATGCACATGCTCAATCAGAAAACTACTAAACCGAGGTCGCCAAATGTGTGATCTTGTCATTTCATTGGTACCTTTTTTTTTTTTTTTTTTTTTTTTTAAATCTATCTGATCCTTTTTTGTTATTTTTTTAGGTGCTCCCAACTTACATGCAGTCGTAGTATTGTGTGTGTGTGTGTGTGTGTGTGTGTGTGTGTGTGTGTGTGTGTGTGTGTGTGAGGTTATTGTTTTGTGCACAGGTTGGGCATTCCTATCGAAGTCCTGCTAGAAGGCCACACCTCTGAGAGACAATAGTCCACATACAACCTTTGGTTTTAACAAATCAAATCAACACGAGAGAAATTCCACCTCATGCAAGGAAAGTCTTGAACACTGTACACTTTCCCCTCGGGGCTTTCCTTGGTGTGCTCGTCTGTCTGTGACTGTCCGCTTCCTGTGTATGACTTGTGTATAGCGTGTGTGTATAGTGTGTGTGTGTGTGTATAGTGTGCTTGAGTGAGTGCGTCCTATTGTTGGCCTTTTTTTTATAAGAAATGAAAAATATGTTTAAAAAAAAAAGATTGTATTATAGTGATGAACAGTGGGGAACTGGACTTATTTTTTCTTTGTGTGCTTTTTAGTGTATGTCTACAGTGTGTGTGTGTGTGTGTGTGTTAGACAGGGCGTGCGTGTGCACACCTGTGTGTGTGTGTGTGTGTGTGTGTGTGTGTGTGAGAGAGAGAGAGAGAGCTTCTTTGGCTCATGTGTAGGATGACTGGTGGTCTTCACTGAATCACTTTGGTGTTTAGATTCGGTACCAGGGGTAGCCTGTGGTCCTCAAATCATGCCCAAAGTCAACACACACATAAACACACACACACACACATAAACACACACACACACACACACAGACAGACACACGCACACGCACACGCACACGTACCATCTCATATGCAGCGTGCCATCTTCTCAGTCTGTCACAAACGTCACACACGTCACAAGTGTCACGTCTAGAAGTGTCCTGCAGTGTTTTACGGGACGTCACATACAGAGTTTAGTGACCAATGAGAACTCGCCAAGTCAGTACGCACATACACGTTCTATGAGTCGCCTCCTTAACCGCTTCATGAAGAACCAATCAGGAAGTTCGGGTGTGTTTGCCGTGTGCTCATCAGGGTGTAAATACTTAGCCAGTGCCATTATTTTGTTTTTCGTGTCGCTTTCGTAACACACACACACACACACACCCACGTGTCCAGCGCTCTCGTAACACACACACCCACGTGTCCAGCGCCATAAGAGTCCGTGTCGCCAGTCCTCCACACACTACCTTGCTCTCCGACACTCGTGGGGGCCAAGTGTTTACTGATCCAGGAGTAGACGCCAGAGTGAGTCCTCACGCGGCCCGGGGCCGGGGCAGATGCGGGGGCAGGACCGTTATGCTCTGTGTGTCTGTTGTCTCAACACTGATCTGGCATCTTCCTCATAAAAAGGGTACTGTTGACATTTTAAACGTGTTTGTTTGTTGATGTTTACTTTCTTCCATTGGCCTCCATGTGTGAGTGCTGAGTAGCTCCTGCTCCTGTTTGGGGATCACAGGCCTGCTAGACTTGCCCCCCCCACCCCCCCACCCCCCACCCCCCTCACAGGCCTGCTAGACTTGGGGCTCCAGCACCAAATACCCCCCCCCCCCCCCCCCCCCCCCCCCCCCCCCCCCCCCCCCCCAGAGGCAGCCCTGGGGCTCCAGCACCGGGGCCGGTTATCACAGAATAAGCCGTAAACGTCCTAATAGAGCAGCTGTAGAGCTCCATTGTCCTAGCAGGACACAGCTCCAGGGCCCTTCTTTTAGGAGTTTTACCTCTTACTCTGAGTCGACTCTCCCAGGTGGGCCACTGAACCAGGTGGGTCTCGTAGTGCTGCTGCCCTGAGCCGTGCTTCTGCTTGGGCCAAAACACCATGGCGACATTAGTAGGCCAAAACACCATGGCGACATTAGTAGGCCAAAACACCATGGCGACATTAGTAGGCCAAAACACCATGGCGACATTAGTAGGCCAAAACACCATGGCGACATTAGTAGGCCAAAATACCATAGCGATATTAGTAGGCCAAAATACCATAGCGACAGGCCAAAATACCATAGCGACAGGCCAAAACACCATTGCGACATTAGTTGGCCAAAACACCATAGCGACATTATTAGGCCAAAACACCATGGCGACATTATTAGGCCAAAACGACCACAGTTGCAAAGGAGGAAAAGAGTCTAGTCATGATCCACCATCTTGTCAGTTGAAATATGTTGTATACAGGTTTTCCTTTTTTTTTTAAAAAGAAAATGTACAGTATAGTATATTTATGAAGTTTGGTTGATATCATTACATTACACTGCTTATCAACACTTAATTTATTTACAGGCTGGATATATTTTTGATTTCAGGTAGCTACATAACGGCAGTGTAAAAGTAAGGCTGGACAGACTTCGGGTTCTACTCTTTGACATTTTGTAGAGGCTATAAATTGTTGACTGTTGCATATTGTACCATAATGCAGAATGTGTAATTCACAGCTGGAAACTGTGTTGGTTCAAAGACTTTGAAAAATTAAAGCTTTGTCAAACCACAGCCTGTCATATTGTCATTTGTGTGTGCACTCACTTTTAGATAACTTTACATAAATGTGTGTGTGTGTATACACACTTTTAGACTACACTTTTCATACTGCTGTTCCTTTATGTATCAGCTAAAGGTGTGTGTGTGTGTGTGTGTGTGTGTGTGTGTGTGTGTGTGTGTGTGTGTGTGTGATATCATTTATTCTCTGTCACTACCTCTACAGATGCCTCCCTCAGTTGTGGTTGGAGGACAGGGGGGGGGGTCCAGCATTACAACGTGTGCTTGCTGGCCAGAAGGGAATTTCAGGTTCCGCCCCCGCCTACCTCAATGTCTTATTACAGGCTCACGTCCCGTCCAGGGCGCTGCGCTCCGCTCACACAAATCGTCTATCGGTACCCTCGCTTCTCACAAAGAGAGGTCACTCTAAACTCTTCTCCGTGGTTGTCCCCAAATGGTGGAATGACCTACCAGTTGCGACAAGAACAGCAACATCCCTCCCTATCTTTAAAAAGCTTGTAAAAAGCCTTCTCTTCCGAGATTGCTTCCCTTCCTAACAAAACTAATATTACTAACTAACTAACAAACACTAATCTAAACTCTCTCTCTATCCCTATGCAGAAGTACATACAGTATGTCTGTTGTGTCTCTACTCTGTGTCCTCCTCTATTGCTTATGTCCTCCTTGTTGTAAGTCGCTTTGGATAAAAGCGTCTGCCAAATGCAATGTAATGTAATGTAATGAACAGCATTAGAATGTGTGCTTGCTGATCAGGAGGGAACAGCATTAGAATGCGTGCTTGTCTGAACTGCAGTATTTTGTCACTTATGCAGATACAGTGCAGACATTAGCCTAAATACAGTGCAGATACAGTGCAGACATTAGCCTAAATACAGTGCAGATACAGTGCAGACATTAGCCTAAATACAAAATGGCCGACTTCAGGCTGCAGGTCTGCCTGTGAGGTAAAGACCAATTGGTGCACAACGCTGCCAAGTACAGTGAAACTGGATAGTGTGTGTGTGTGTGTGTGTGTGTGTGTGTGTGTGTGTGTGAGAGAGAGAGATTTGCTTTGATCTGCTTACAGCCATGTGTTGGTGTGTGTGGTAGTACTGCTGCTCAGTGTGTGTGTGTGTGGTAGTACTGCTGCTCAGTGTGTGTGTTTGTGTGTGTGTGTGTGTGTGGTAGTACTGCTGCTCTGTGTGTGTGTGTGTGTGTGTGTGTTTGTGTGTGGTAGTACTGCTGCTCAGTGTGTGTGTGTGTGTGTGTGTGTGTGTGTGTGTGTGTTGTAGGAGAATTGGGGCATGTGATTTAGACCAGGTTAGTGCTACGCATGCTCCCTTACACACACACACACACACACACACACACACACACACACGCATGCTCCCTTATACACACACGCGCACACACACACACACACACACACACACACACACACACACACACACACACACTGAGCTGCAGTACTTCGATACACACATGTGGAGGCCTCTCTCATATTAGCACACCAGGGCAGTGAGACAAGCAGACAAGCCCCTCTCTCTCTCTCTCTCACACACACACACACACACACACACACACACACACACTATTCTTTCTCTCTCTCACTCTCTCTCTCACACACACGCACTATTCTCTGTCTCTCTCTCTCTCTCTCTCTCTCTCTCTCTCTCTCTCTCTCTCTCTCTCATACACACACACACACACACACACACTCACACACACACTATTCTCTCTCACACACACAACCACATTCTCTCTCTCTCTTTCTCTTTTTATCTCTCTGTTGCTCCCTCTCTCATATATATACACACACACACAACCACATTCTCTCTCTCTTTCTCTCTCTCTCTTTTACTTTCTCTGTCTCTCTTCCTCTCTCTCTCTCTGTTGCTCCCTCTCTCATAAACACACACACACACAACCACATTCTCTCTTGGGGGCCTCTCTGTCTCCACTCCCATCACATGCAATAGCTAATCCAACTCAACCCCCTGCATGCACGCACGCACACACACACACACACACACACACACACACACACACACACACTCACACACTTTCTCACACGCACCATCCCTCTACACCTCTCTCAAATCACCACACAGCCTCACTGGACACTCGATTACGATCTTGGTATGCCTGTAGATAAATATAGGAACGTGTTTACTGTACACACACACACACACACACACACACACACACACACACACACACACACACACACAGACACAGACACAGACACACACACACACACACACACACACACACACACACACACACACAGACACACACACACACAGACACAGACACAGACACAGACACACACACACACACACACACACACACACAGACACACACACACACACACACACACACACACACACACACACACACACACACACACAGACACACACACACACACACAGACACACACACACACACACACACCCCTGAAGCCTGAGCTGGGCCCTTGTCCAGAGAGGCCTGTGTGCTTCTGTGCTCCTCATGGCCCTTATTGCAGATACTGTGTGTGTGAGTGTGAGTGTGTGTGTGTGAGTGAGTATGTGCGTGTGTGTGTGTGTGTGTGCTGATGTCACATGACCACTGTGGGCCTCCGGGGGGGGGGGGGGGGGACTGGGGGGGGAGTGGCCCAGGCTCAGCGGTCTCTGGAGCTGTGGGAAGCAGTACTGGGCCTACTGAAGGGAGGACATGAAAGGGTGAGGAGGAGGAACGGCAACAAGAGGGAGAGGAGGAAGAAAGGGAGAGGAGGAGAGAGGAGGAGAGAGGAAGTTTGAAAAAGAGGAAAATGAAGCCTCGGGCAGCAGCTATTCTTGACTTACCCACCAACTGTTACCCAGTGTTCATTAACCCTTCCTTATCCAGTCCCATTAACCCTTCCTTACCCATTAACCCTTCCTTATCCAGTCCCATTAGCCGTAATTTGAGGCTGCTCACAATTGTTCCCCTCCAGATGCTGTCTGCGACTCTCTCCTAATCTCATCAACACGCTGCACTTGTGCTGCAGCTGCAGCTGCTTCTGGAGATGGTTACATGTCTCAGTGTGCAGCTGCTTCTGGAGATGGTTACATGTGTAGCTGCTTCTGGAGATGGTTACATGTCTCAGTGTGTAGCTGCTTCTGGAGATGGTTACATGTGTAGCTGCTTCTGGAGATGGTTACATGTCTCAGTGTGCAGCTGCTTCTGGAGATGGTTACATGTCTCAGTGTGCAGCTGCTTCTGGAGATGGTTACATGTCTCAGTGTGCAGCTGCTTCTGGAGATGGTTACATGTCTCAGTGTGCAGCTGCTTCTGGAGATGGTTACATGTCTCAGTGTGCAGCTGCTTCTGGAGATGGTTACATGTCTCAGTGTGCAGCTTCAGGCAGCCGATGCCCAGTCTCACCACTCTGGACATCTTGAGGACAGCAGCCATGCCTGCGCTATAACCCATCCACTATAACACAACGCCCCATCCGCTATAACACAACGCCCCATCCACTATAACACAACGCCCCATCCGCTATAACACTATAACACAACGGCCCATTAACTCCACCGAAGATGATCAGACATCCATCAGCGTTGCACCTCATAATGCCAGCAGGGGGCGCCCTAATGGGGCCACCTCATGATGCCAGTGGGGGGTCAGGGGGCACCCTAATGGGGCCTCTCCCCAACACTGTGGTTCCTAATGGTCTCCTCCGCAGTAGCGGTTAGCAGCTAAATGGCTCTGTGTGGAGAATAAATTACTTCCTCTCATATTGACAGACTATGGCAGTGAGACAGGTTCCTTTCATATTAACACACTATGGCAGTGAGACAGGCCCCTCTCATATTAACACACTATGGCAGTGAGACAGGCCCCTGTCATATTAACACACTATGGCAGTGAGACAGGCCCCTGTCATATTAACACATATGGGGAGTCAGACAGGCCCCTCTCATATTAACACACTATGGCAGTGAGACAGGCCCCTGTCATATTAACACATATGGGGAGTCAGACAGGCCCCTCTCATATTAACACACAGGGGGAGTGAGGTGCAGAGAGGCAGCCCTTTCCCTGTCACACAGGACGACTGCGCTACAGACAGACAGCCCTTTCCCTGTCACACAGGGGGAGTGAGGTGCAGACAGACAGCTCTTTCCCTTATTAACACACCGTGGGAGTGAGACAGCTCTGTCACAGGCCTCTCAGAGCCCAGTGCTGACGCCTCAGTCGGTCATTACCATCCGTGTGGTTGTGCTATACTTGTGCTATACTTGTGCTATACTTGTTTTTCTGCTTTTCCCAAATGCAGGTAACGATAGGTCAGCCTCACGCATGCAAACTATGACTTACAATTTTGTGGGTATTCTGTTAAAGGTTTGTGGTGAAATGTTGTTTTTGGTGTGTTCTATGTAGCAGCTAAAGCCATATTCTGTATCGTCTCCATGTTTACGTTGCTAGATTAGTTGGCTCAGGGTCACTATCTCTCCTTACTGCTCCTCTCTACTTACCGTCTTTTAAAGCACTTAATGGACCAACTCGGCACATCTATCAGTCTCCTATTTAGCCATTTTAGAACTTATTTGGTCTTACATCTTGCCTACACTTCCATCTGTTTTATACCTGTTTCCATCTTCCATCTCTCACCCTCTACCTACACGATTAGGTTTACACATTTGTGGTTAATGCACATACTTTCTCTACCACACACAGACGTCAACGTCAACCCTGAGACCATCCGCCAGACCCTTTCTGCAGAAGTATACCAAGATCATCCTGTCCTCTCCACTCCTCCTCTCCTCTCCTCCTTCCCTCACCTCCTCCTCTCCTCTTCTCCTCTCCTCTCCCTCCACTCACTCCACTCCTCTGCAGACCCTTTCTGCAGAAATATACTAAGATCCTCCTCTCCTCTCCTCTCCACTCCCCTCCCCTCCACTCCACTCCCTTCCTCTTCTCTTCTCCCTTCTCTCCTCTCCTCTGCAGAAGTATACCAAGATCCTCCTCTCCACTCCCTCGCCTCCTCTTCTCTCCTCCCCTCTCCTTTCCTATCCTCTTCTCCACTGCCTCTCTTCTCTCCACTGCCTCCTCTCCTCTCCACCCCTCCCCTCCCCTCCCCTCTCCTCTGTAGACCCTTTCTGCAGAAGTATATTCAGCCCTAATGCACTTAGTCATTGAATAACATCCTGAGTCTGTTAACGTCTTAGGAGGAAGTTGGCTTTGAGCCGAATGACATCTAAGGTTTCCCCATTTTGTGTTAATATGTAAATGCAGAGAGTAGAGTCCTGGGTTAGGGTTAGGAGAAGAACCTGACTTCCTGCTTGCTAGTTTCAACAGCCTTCTTACGTCCCTACGCAGAGTTGGTGATCACACCAACCAAACTTCCCAACATTGCTTGTGGTTAAAGAAAGAAAAACAGGGAGTTGTGTTCTTGATTGTTTATTTTGTACTTGTTGGGGTGCCAGGACCAAAGGCACCAGTCTGTTCCAGCACTAAAATAGGATGAAGACTAACGAAGGGGGAAAAAGAAGGAAACACAAGTTAGTCATCATGAAACTATTGTAAAACAATGGGGTCTGTTAGTCAGTCTGTTAGTCAAACGAGAAGTTGTAAGCAACAGGACTTTTTTTTTTTTTTTTTTTAGCTTGGAGACATTTTACCTTTCAACCAAAAGGCTTCTTCAATTCCGGAACTAGGGTTAGGGTTAGGGTTAGTTCTGTAACTGAAGAAGTCTTTGGGATGAAAGGTGAAACGTCTTCAAGCTACTAAAAGATGTCCAGTTCCTTAAAACTTAGCTCATTTGACTAACATGACCTGGATGAATGAGAATCTTCACAGACAATCTGTTGGTCTGTTAGACTTCAAAATACAGCTGTTAATAATAAAAAAAATCAGGTACAGGCAAATGTCTTCCAGGTACCCTACAGAGCATCTCCAGGTCAAAAGGTCATGCCTTATGGAGCATTATGTGAAACACACACACACACACACTCACACACACACACCCTGTGAACTGTGTTTGGCAGTGGACACCGGAAGTCTGTCACCCTCCTTGTTTTACCGGAACATTGAGTTGCCATGACTCAGACTTTCCAAACGTGTTCCTGTTTCACTTTGCCCCTGCTCTATTGCCCCTGCTCTATTCCCCCTGCTCCTCTCTATTCCCCCTGCTCTATTCCCCCTGCTCTGCTCTTCTCCCCCTGCTCTATTCCCCCTGCTCTATTTCCCCTGCTCCTCTCTTCTCCCCCTGCTCTATTCCCCCTGCTCTATTCCCCCTGCTCTATTCCCCCTGCTCTATTCCCCCTGCTCTTCTCCCCTCTGCTCTTCTCCTCCTGCTCTTCTCTATTCCCCCTGCTCTTCTCCCTGCTCTATTCCCCCCTGCTCTATTCCCCCTGCTCTATTGCCCCTGCTCTATTGCCCCTGCTCTATTCTCCCCCTGCTCCTCTCCTCCTGCTCTTCTCCCCCTGCTCTGCCCCCCCTGCTCTATTCCCTCCTGCTCTTCTCTATTCCCTCCTGCTCTTCTCCATTTGATTTCCTCCTGCTCTTCTCCACTTGATTTTCACAACTGACAACAGTTCTCAGCACCCATTCAGTCACCTGTAAATCACTAAGCTCTTGGTGCGCTGTATGCACACAACCATGCAGAGCATGTGCCCCACTGACCGCTACCCCTGTGGTATTGGTCTATGGCATAGTATGTATATAGCACTACTATTGTGCTTACATAACTAGCCCACATACTAATCCTAATCCTAATCCATACTTTTAGTTGCTGCACAAGTGTGCTGTTATTCTGCCTTGGTACATAAACATTACCCATTAGGTGGTAGCGCAAGAAGTGGGTGTACATTTTAAAGTAAGGCAGACCATTTTCTTGCACACTTTGAGGTTGTCCTACAACTAAAATGTAAGAGATGTGACCATCCCTGAGCATACTATAGAAACAGCTTCTTCTTCTGAGGACCATCCCTGAGCATACTATAGAAACAGCTTCTTCTTCTGAGGACCATCCCTGAGCATACTATAGAAACAGCTTCTTCTTCTGAGGACCATCCCTGAGCATGCTATAGAAACAGCTTCTTCTTCTGAGGACCTGCACTGTGAGCTGCTCTGTCAGATCACGTCATCGTTTGAACTCTGAACTCTGAAACAGATGGCCACATGACGCTACATAGCACAGCCATACAGGCATTGACACAAGACAGTTTACATGCAGGCCGTACATGCAGGTATCGTTTTGTCTTACTAGCCTGTGTCATACAGGGTCATATAATCATGGGTCAATCCCAGAGCGGCCGGACTGGAAGAGTTTGGCCAATTAGCAAGGCATTTCCTCATCGCCATCTGTTGACAAATTGTGTAGTTTCTGCTTCTGAACTAATTCGAATGGGGGCAGGACTTTGCCACTCCCTCTCGTTCTTATAGTGTCTTCATGGTCAACACACATATAAATGGATTTATATTTTAGTCATCAAGAGCTGCAGAAGGCTTTAGGCAAGTGACTTGTCGGAGTATGTACCAATGACTACATGGGAGTTGTGCACTTGTCTTCTTGTTTACAACACACTGGACTTCACTGATTACTCCACCAAGGTCTGGCAGAGGGATGTGTTTATGGTTAGTCACTTCCCCAGGATGCTCTACTGTGAAAGTGTTTCAGAGTAAAATTACAGAACTGTACTGTGGATAAAGGTTTGGCTATTGGCTATGACGGTATGTAGAACAATCTATCCAATGAGTCACTCAGCTAAAAGCCCTGAGTCCCTTAGGTGAGGGAGTGCACTCCTCCGTTTATCACATTGTCCTTGACAAGGTTATTCTCTCTTTAGCTTTAACAGCAAGCCTGTGTCATTGTCGTGACTTGAGAATACCAGTTTCCCAAGCTGCGATTCACTTGGGACACAATTTCACATTTTGGCATTAAGCAGAATATTTCCAAAATCCTAAAACAGGAAACAAAGTGGACCGTTTGAGCACGACAGCATTTACTGTTAAAGCTGAAGTGTTTCCCATGATTCTTTAGCCTTTATGCCGATTTCCCATTTTCTGCTGCCACAAATAACCCACAACCCCCCCCCCCCCTTTCTGTTGCCTGACAGTAGAAACTCCGTGGGAATGCAGATGTCCATGATTAGTGTTAATAGTCTATACCAGATTGGGCCTCTAAAAAAAAACATGGGAAAAAAGACAAAAGCAATTTTGATTATTTGATTTTTTTTTTTGAATGTGCTGAGTGTTCTAGCACATGTGACTATTCTAGCACTACACTATACACCACTACACAGCACTAACACTACACACCACAAACACTACACTAGCAGTACACAGGCAACACTATTGATGTGGACTGAGCACACTAGCATTGGCACCACAGCTACCACCTACACTCACCTACACAGCATTCCTCTCCTGAGCCCCAGCCCTTAGTCTACAGATGGGGTACCTGGCTTCAGATAGTCCTATCACGTGTTGTTTCTACCTGTGGACTTTAATGTACCTTAATGTTAATGTGTTAATTACCTGTATTACATTCCATTTAGCAGGTGCTTTTATATATGCCAATTTACAATTAATCAAGCTACAGCAATCATAGGGACTTAGAGAAGTGCAGATCAAGCCTTACTAAAAGAGTGCAGGGAGAGCAGGGAGATGTGAAGTAGGCTGAAGGATTAGTAAGTTTAGTTAGGATAGTAACTAATTAGCCTACCTGTCTGCCTGCTAATCAGAACCTGCTAGTTTGGTGAGCGAACAAAACAATTACTCCACTACACTACCTCTACGCTACACTAACTCTGAATACATTGTGTATGATGTAAATGACACAAATGTGCAGACGCTGGGTAAAACTAATTTCCCCAAGGTGACATCAAACCAGCAGAGGCGGGTTCCCAATCTCGGCCTGAGTGAAGAGCCACACTGTTGCCTCTGCTGCCAGTGCTGCTACCCGACTCCAAGTGTGGCCTCAAGTCACCCGCTGAATGTGTAGCCTCTCTGTTCTCGCTTCCTCAGTCAGTCCTCTGTTGTTTCCTCTGTCTCCCACTCAATGTAATTCTCATTAGCCTAGCGCGCTCACTGACTGTAATTGGCGTTAGCCTAGCGCTCTCACTCACTGTAATGGGCGTTAGCCTAGCGCGCTCACTGACTGTAATGGGCGTTAGCCTAGCGCTCTCACTCACTGTAATGGGCGTTAGCCTAGCGCTCTCACTCACTGTAATGGGCGTTAGCCTAGCGCTCTCACTCACTGTAATGGCCGTTAGCCTAGTGCTCTCACTGACTGTAATGGGTGTTAGCTTAGCGCCCTCACTCAGTGTAATAGCCGTTAGCCTAGCGGCCCGTCCCGCTCCCCCACGGAGGCACTTAGCTCCAGCAGGGTGGCAGCAGGCGGAGGAGCAGGATGTGGGGGGTCAAGATGGACACAGCTGGCATCCAGGAGATTTGTGTAAGAGTGTGTGTGTGCGTGTGTGTGTGTGTGTGTGTGTGTGTGTGTGTGTGTGTGCGCTGGGTGCGGGGGTTCTGGGCCCTCGCCAGGCATCAGAGAGGCTGGAGAGGACGGGAGTGAGTGTGGATAAGTGCCCATGCTCGCACTCAATGGCTCCCTTTGTTCCCATCAACTCCAGTACCCTGTGAAGACCATCTATTGCTGTGTGTGTGTGTGTGTGTGTGTGTGTGTGTGTGTGTCTGTGTGTGCGTGTCTGTGTGTCTGTGTGTGTATGTGTCTGTGCGTGTGTGTTTTTTTTTTGCTGATAGACTCTGCTGTTTTCCCTTTTTTCCACATCCGCTTCTTAAACAGTGCTGGCAAGAAGAGATTTCTCTCACGTAAAGGAAATCATGACCCTCCTAGTTTCCAAGGGCAGTCTGGTTTGCCATGTGCCAACATTGTTTAACTTCACAGCAGCACATGCAGTCTTAAAGCCCAAAGACTAATGCTACGATAACCTGAACCTGAATGCTACGCTAACCTGAACCTGAATGCTATGCTAACCTGAACTTGAATGCTACGCTAACCTGAACCTGAATGCTACGCTAACCTGCCTTTAGCTCGGACATGACGAGAGGGCCGTTACTGGGGGTTATGACCCTCTTTAGGGAAGTGTGCCTCAGCATGCCCGTTTTCAGAAGCATGACTAGAAAATCACAAAGCCCCAGACATTTGCATGTGTCATTCTGCCCTGCACACCTGTTTGTGGTTAAGGTCTGGGGGATTTCACACACAGTTAGCTGGTTGCATGTGGACCGTTTGGCCTGTAGACTATTTATCTTGAGTTTTTAATTGTTTGTATTTATCTGTTTGCCTTTGTTCTAAAGCCATTTGTGTTGCATGTTGTGCCCAAAATGCTATACAAATAAACACCTGTCTCAGTACCCTGAAGTTGCACCCCAACACAGATCTCCATGACGCCCGTGTGCTGGACATGCTGGAGATCGAAGGTTCTAAAGAATGTTTTCATCAATAGAATGTCATTTTATAGTTGTTGTAGAACACAAACTATTTTAGAATATTAAAAAACTCATATTAAAGGTTTTAACCATTCTAAACATGCAGAACTTCAGACGTACATAATCACACACAGATCACACACAGATAATTTACATCAACATTCATAAAATGAATTCGCGAGGATGGCGGCACCCATTCATCTGTGAGAAAGTCTATGTGTGACGTCAGACAGGGTTTGTCCAGTTCTCTTACTGTATATCCAGTCTATGGGTTAAGGAGACCTCTTGTATACATTTGTGTCTCATAGCTACAAATCAACATCTTACATTGAAAATGAATGGCTGATTGTTTCTCTGTCTGCATTGTCGCCAAGGTTTAATTCAACTTTTTAAAATTATTGTTTAACTCTTTTTTTGCTTTCTGAAAAACCTTCTGATCTCTAGCATGGGTCCCTGTTCAGTGCCCCTGATCTCTAGCATGGGTCCCTGTTCAGTGCCCCTGGTGACCCCCGTGTCCGCATCTCCAGCTGGTCCTGCTGTCCTGCATACCGGCACTCATGTTACACCAGCGGGCAACCCGGCAGAGAGGCGGAGAGGCCGGTGTCCTGCGGTCAAATCCCTCTCCTGCGTCAGGTGTCCTACGGTCGAATCCCTCTCCTGCGTCAGGTGTCCTGCGGTCGAATCCCTCTCCTGCGTCAGGTGTGCTGTGGTCGGATCCCTCTCCTGTGGCAGGTGTCCTGCAGTCGAATCCCTCTCCCGCGGCCGGTGTCTTGCAGTCGAATCCCTCTCCTGTAGCTGGTGTCCTGTGGTTGAATCCCTCTCCTGTGGCAGGTAGGCAGAGAGCCTCTGTGGTGAGAGCTGCTCGGAGTGACGTGTGCTCAGGTGTGTGAGTGTGTGTGTGTGTGTGCATGTGTGTGTGTGTGTGTGTCTGTGTGTGTGTGTGTGTGTGCATGTGTGTGTGTGTGTGTGTCTGTGTGTGTACGTGTGTGTGTGTGTGTGTGTGTGTGTGTGCATGTGTGTGTGCATGTGTGTGTGTGCATGTGTGTGTGTGTGTGTGTGTGTCCACTCCAGGTCATTAGTCGCGGCACCGCAGTGCGAGTTAATCGGTCGCATGCGGAAACATTCCATGGCCGCATTCACAGTAACTCAGTTGGCACAGGTCATTTCCTGAGAAACACACACACAAACACACAAACACAAACACACACACACACACACACAAACAATGTAAACAATTTTGTATAAGCATGCCGACAAACACAGATGTACATATGAACAAACAAGCTGTTGTGTAATCAGAGTCAGATTTATTGGCCAAGTATGCATTGAGCAAGTAATGCTATCATACATACACACACACACACACACACACAGAGCCACATACACACACACACACACACACACACACACACACACATCGTCATGCTGATGTGGTCAGCTTGGTGCTAGGCATGAGTCATGCTGAAATGTCCAGTGGTGCTGGATGAGCGTGATGACTGTGGGTCTTTGGTCAATGATCACAAGACCGTGAGCTGTGTGTGTGAGCTATGTGTGTGAGCTGTGTGTGTGAGCTGTGTGTGTGAGCTGTGTGTGTGAGCTGTGTGTGTGAGCTGTGTGTGTGAGCTGTGTGTGTGAGCTGTGTATGCATGTGATTTATTCTGACTACAGGTATGAGGACCCAAAATCTCCACTCGGGCCACATGGTCACATGTAGGAACCCCATCGTGGGCCACACTAATATAATAATATTTTTCTGGGATGTAATCCTGGGAGGTACCCACTAGGATATCAAAGGTAAGTGTGTGTTTACGCCATGGCAGAGTCAGTGTTTACGCCATGGCAGTATGTAAGTGTGTGTTTACGCCATGGCAGAGTCAGCTTCCTCTGAGTTATGCTGTATGAGGAGAGCAGAGGAGGTCAAAGGCCAGCTGTGCTGGTTAGTGACGCTTGCTTCTAACCGTGACCCTGGACGCAGCGGTCAGTATTTGGCATTACTGAGTTTCAGGGTTTTCCTCAGTTGTGCAAGTGTGACTGAAAGACCTTGAGTCACTGAGGTGACGGCCCATTGGGGTCCACAGGGCAGTACGGTCAGGGTTGGGGTACACAGGGCAGGGTTGGGGTACGGCCCATTGGGGTCCACAGGGAGGCCCGTAGAGCCAGGGTTGGGGTCCACAGGGTTGGGGTACACAGGGTTGGGGTACACAGGCCAGGGTTGGTGTCCACAGGGCAGGGTCGGGGTCCACAGGGTTGGGGTACACAGGGTTGGGGTCCACAGGGCTGGGGTACACAGGGCTGGGGTACACAGGGCTGGGGTACACAGGGTTGGGGTCCACAGGCCAGGGTTGGGGTCCACAGGGTTGGGGTACACAGGGTCGGGGTCCACAGGGTTGGGGTACACAGGGCAGGGTTGGGGTCCACAGGCCAGGGTTGGGGTCCACAGGGTTGGGGTACACAGGGTTGGGGTCCACAGGGCAGGGTTGGGGTCCACAGGCCAGGGTTGGGGTCCACAGGGTTGGGGTCCACAGGGTTAGGGTCCACAGGCCAGGGTTGGGGTCCACAGAGCGGCCCGTACGGCACATTGGGGTCCCCAGGCAGGGTTGGGGTCCACAGGGCAGGGTTGGGGTACGGCCAGGGTTGGGGTCCACAGGGCAGGGTTGGGGTACACAGGCCAGGGTTGGGGTCCACAGGCCAGGGTTGGGGTACACAGGCCAGGGTTGGGGTCCACAGGGCAGGGTTGGGGTACGGCCAGGGTTGGGGTACACAGGGCAGCTCGTACGGCCGGGGGCCGCTCACGGGGAGCGATGGCCCAGAGCTTTAGGAGATCATGAGATGTGTGCTGGAGAGAATTACAGTAAGCCCCCCACCCTCCCCCTCCCACACACACACACACACACACACACACACACACACACACACACACACACACACACACACACACCCGCATGTGACTGTGTCATACATGTGAGGCATGCAGCCCAGGGCTGGGGTGGGGGTTGGGCTTAGGCGTATGATGCGGCCCAGGGCTGGGATTGGGGTTTGGGTTAGGCACAGGCACTCTCAGGCACTCTCTCTCCACTCCGCCGTGTCCAGGGGAGGTGTAGGGACTGACCCCTTTTTATTTTTTCCATGGCTGGTTCACAGACCTCCAAGGGATGTTGTTAAACTATGCACAACAGCTTGGCTTGCGGAACTTACCAAGTTCCAGAGAATGTTCCGGTTTCAAAGTTTGCAGAGGAAATGAGAGCTCAGATGAAGTGACCAGTAACTCTGTTTCCTGTTCTGTGTTGGCTCAGTTAAGAGCACACACACACACACACACACACACACACACACACACACACACACACACACACACACACAGAGCTCAGATGAAGGGACCAGTAACTCTGTTTGCCTGTTCTGTGTTGGTTCCTCATGCAGGTAAGAGATGTGTCACATAGTAGCCCGAGATACAGTCACTAAGACTATGTCACACATTAGCCCTGTGAGCCGAAACCTGTTAGTAACAGACACACCATTGACCCCAAATAAAAAACACAAACCTAAGATTGCACGCACACATACATGAGACACACAGACACACACTTGATCAGCTGACCCATCCACTCAGGGACATTTCGTAATCCTTTCATAGGCTTCATTAGGGGCACACGCACACACACACACACACACACAGACCTGTGTTGCTTATTCAAACACACACACACACACACACACACACACACTCACACACAGACCTGTGTTGCTTTTGCAGACTGCCAGACTGCTGGTCTCTGTAAGTAGGGCTGCTATTGGTCAGACTGCTGGTCTCTGTAAGGGCTGCTATTGGTCAGACTGCTGGTCTGTAAGTAGGGCTGCTATTGGTCAGACTGCTGGTCTCTGTAAGTAGGGCTGCTATTGGTCAGACTGCTGGTCTCTGTAAGGGCTGCTATTGGTCAGACTGCTGATCTCTGTAAGGGCTGGTATCACACCTGTGGAGAGCGGACTGCTGGTCTCTGTAGCCCACACCTGTGGAGAGCATGCCTGGGCAGCAGAGTGGGCGCCTGGAATCCCAACGCTGGCGAAGGTGTTGTGTTATCCTGTTCCAGCATCTGATTGGCTGGAATTCCGTGTGGATGTGAATGGGGCACACAGGGGGCGATTATGATCAGACAGACACACACACACACACACTCTCTCACACACACACACACACACACACAGGGGGCGATTATGATCAGACGCTCATTCCATCAGAATGCCATCAGACCTCTCAAGAGATCCAAACAAAACACATCCGCACGTACAAGCTAAACATATGTTCTTTTAAACAAAGATGATCATGAGTTGATTTGTGTTTGTGTGTATGAGAGTAAGATGTGTGTGTGTGTGTGTGTGTGTGTGTGTGTGTGTGTGAGAGAGAGAGAGAGAGAGAGAGAGAGAGAGAAAGAGAGTTTCGTGCAGTGGGGGATCTTATCATCACTTTTTTGGAAAGAGGTTCATGCCAGCCCCCCCACCACTCCCTCTGCCGGGCATGAGTGAGTCATAGCCCTACACCCACTGCCCCTTACCACCCATCGCCCCTCACCCCCACCGCCCCTCACCACCCTACACCTACACCCACTGCCCCTCACCACCTATCGCCCCTCCACCCCACCGCCCCCTTCACCCTCCACCCCACCACCCATCGCCCCCCCCCCCCCCCCGCCCCCTTCACCCTCCACCCCACGGCCCCTCCCCCCCACCGCCCCCTTCACCCTCCCCCCCAAAGGACCCTGCTCTCTGCCAGTCATTAGTGAGTCATACCTCCAAGCACAGCCCCCCGCCACCCCCCCCCCAAATCATGAGGTGGTGGGGTGGATAGAAAAAAGCTCCACTCACACAAACGTGACGGAGAAGAAGAGACAAAAAAGAGTGAAAGACAAATACGGACACTGAGAGACGGGGAAGGGTGTGGCACTGAGAGGCTGAAATCTGAGATGGTTTAAAACGTCTCCATCTGCTGTGGCTCTAGGGTTAGGGTTAGATGTCTCCATCTGCTGTGGCTCTGCTGTGTGTCCATGAATGCTGGTGAGCACATGAGCTATGCTGGGGAGCACATGAGCTATGCTGGGGAGCACATGAGCTATGCTGGGGAGCACATGAGCTATGCGAATCATCTGTGGCATGATGTGTCCTCAGCTGAAGCTGATCTAAAACTATATGCTTTTATGTGACCTCAGTCTATATGCTTTTATGTGACCTCAGTCTATATGTTTTAATGAAATCTGACTCCATAATGTTTATGTGATCTAAAACTATATGTTTTATATGATTTGAATCAATATGTTTCTATGTGATCTGACTCCATATGTTTCTATGTGATCTAAATCCATAGATGGCCCGCCCATCTGCATCTGGAGCGCTGGTCACTGCTGCCACCTAGTGGCCAAGGACATGCACTGCTGATCTCTCCAAGGGGCAAACCCTGAGGGCCAGAGCTGTACAGTCAGCTCAGCTGAGGGCCTCACTTACAAGGAGACATTGTGGCACAGGAGGGCATGCTGATTTCCCCCGGGGCTAATCTACATATGTAACTAGTTCCCCACCAGAGACACCAGACAGCTGCTGAGGGCTCAGGAGACAGCGCTGGGGTAATAGAACACTGAAGGGCTCAGGAGACAGCGCTGGGGTAATAGAACGCTGAAGGGCTCAGGAGACAGCGCTGGGGTAATAGAACGCTGAAGGGCTCAGGAGACAGCGCTGGGGTAATAGAACGCTGAGAGAACACTGAGCCTGGCCACAAGTTAGTGCGCCAGAGTACATGTGGGAGAGAAATAAATACTACTACTACTAAACACTACTAATACTACTGCTAAAATACTATTAATACTACTACTAATACTACTACTAATACTACTACTACTACTACTAAAAATACTACTACACACTCTAAACTACTACACTACTAATACTACTAAAAATACAACTAATACTACTACTAAAAATACTACTAATACTACTACTAAAATACTACTAATACTACTACTAAAATACTACTACAAATACTACTACTAAAATACTACTACTAATACTACTACAAAAATACTACTACCACTACTACTAAAATACTACTAATACTACTACTAAAGTACTACTAAAATACTGCAGGAGAATACCAGTAGTTCAGACTGAGGTGGGAAGTGATAAGCAATGCTGCTGCTGCTGTGGTCATGAAGAGTGCTGGCCTACTGAAGCATAATGAAGCGCTGCTGTGGTCATGAAGAGTGCTTGCCTACTGAAGCATAATAAAGCGCTTTTCAGACAGACACCTGAGAAGGGTGTGACGTCATGGGACACCTGAGAAGGGTGTGATGTCATGGGACACCTGAGAAGGGTGTGACGTCATGGGACACCTGAGAAGGGTGTGGTGTCATGGGACACCTGAGAAGGGTGTGGTGTCATGTCCAGGGAGACGTGGCCATATTTTAAATTACAGGAGGTACTGGGGGGCCCTTTCCCCCTGATCGACCCTGACCCCCCAAAGAGACCAAATAACAGGGTTGGGAAGTACCAACCTAGTACCCCCTAAAGAGACGAAAAATAGCAGGGCTGGGGGGCACCAACATATTAATGTAGATGTGGCCCTCTGAGCTGAAGCACTTTAGGAGCCAAGACCTTATGTGTGTGCGTGTGTGCGTGTGTGTGTGTGAAAGATCCAAGAGATCTGGAACATTTTCTTTTTAGGTTAATAGGTTTAGGTTTAACGTATGTTAGTAGATGTGTGCCTAATGTTTACTTACTTAAGCTGCCCTCTTAGGTGTATTTACGTATGCTTACTTACATCAGCAGTATCCTCCTACGGTTAGTTAGTTTGGTTGGGTGTGGAGTAGCTGTTGGTAATCGGTAACCGTGTGAATCTAGGGTTAGGGATAGGGGTAACAGTAAATCTAGGGTTAGGGATAGGGGTAACAGTAAATCTAGAGTTAGGGATAGGGGTAACAGTGAATCTAGGGTTAGGGATAGGGGTAACAGTAAATCTAGGGTTAGGGATAGGGGTAACAGTAAATCTAGGGTTAGGGATAGGGGTAACACTGTGTATCCACAAAAGTTGTGGACTGTGATCAGAGCATCTCCTCAAGTACTTATTTTTTCTATTCAGTGCATCAGTACAGTTTGGCATCTGGAGTCAGACTTATGGAACCTTGCTGGATTTCATTTCAGTCATTCAGTGCATTTGGACAATGACGACTAATGACGTCATAGAGATCACACACAGGAAGTCGCTATCTTCACAGGAAGTTGAAAGTCTTCACTGAAACAGAAATCTGTGACCGTGTGTTGTCTCGTACACTTGTGCGTATCTGTGACCCTGTGCCATAGAGTATTTCATTCACTCAGCGCACACACACACACACACACACACACACACACACACACACGCACACACACACACGCACACACACGTATCTGTGACCCTGTGCCATAGAGTATTTCATTCACTCAGTGTTGAGCTGAGTTTGTGGAGATATTTCAACCACACAAATGCAGAAGAGTATATATCCCTTACTGTCCATTGTATGTTGGCTTGTGTGGGAGTCTGTAGGCCTATAATGTGCATGCACAGGGTGTGTGTGTGTGAGTGTATGCACGGTGTGTGTGTGTGTCTGTGTGTGTGTGTGTGAGTGTGTGTGTGAGATCGAGCTGAAGAAGGGTGGAGGGCTGTAGGCCTATAATGTGTGTGTGTGTGTGTGTGTGTGTGTGTGTGTGTAAAGAAGGCTGGAGGGCTGGGAAACACAGCGGAGAGATAAAGACAGAGCGCAAGACGGAGAGAAAGGCAGAGCGAGAGAGCAGCTGGGCAGTAGCAGCCACACACACACACACACACACACACGCACACGCACACGCACACGCACTCACACACACACACACTCACACACACACCTTCCTTAGAGCAGTGGCAGCCGAGGAGGCAGCAGGAGCAGCCAGACTCAGTCAGCAGAGAAGAGAAAACAAATAAACGAGTAAACAAATAAACAAGTAAACAAAGCTTTTTGGAAACAAACAAACCCAAAGGGAGAAAGAGAGAAGGACACAGACACAGAGAGCTGAGGGAAAGTACTGATGACATGACATTTATTCAAGGCATGCTACAATTAAGGTTGCTTAGGAAACGCCAGCAGAGGCTGTGGAGGAGTCATTATAATGAGCATGGTTAGAGTACTCAGAGTAGCAGTGGATAATAATCATGATAATATGCAGTTCAAAACATGAAAGAAATTGTTTCTACAAAATACAAAAACTCCACTCGACCATGCACCGCAAAATTAGAAAATATGTTTCTTTAATAGTTTATCATCTATTTGCATTTTATTACATCAACTCATCAAACTGAACCCGGTTGTCTCTCATCTTCCCCCACAATGTCACATAGTCTGATTTACAAATGAAAGCTGGTACTGGTATGATATCAAAATACAGAAGACAAAATTTTTGTGTGTATGTGTTTTTTTTAAACGTCTGTTTCATCTTTAAATATAAAAACCAGTTCATACTGATGGTGTGGTGTCTTGTTCCCCAAAACCATTTTTTGGCCAGGTTATCTAAAAAAAAAAAAAAATCTAAAGCAGAACTAAAACCTGAAACAATGGGAACATATATTTACAGCATTTCTCTTTCCTTTGGGTAGTGAACATCAATAAAACTATAAATTAGGATTACTCTTGGTGTGTGAGAGCACTCTGGAGAGAGACCAGCTCAGGTGCAACCTGACATGCCCCCCCCTCAGTGGGAGGAGTCTCCCCCCGTCTCCAGTCACACACCACCCCTCCCTTTTACGACAGGCAAATAACTTACTCGTCTTTCACATTATCTCCCAATCATTTAGAGGTGAAGAGCAGAAGTAACGTAAGCACGTAAAGCAGATATTGGAATTTAGACATTTTGGAAACGTAACCCAGAGGTTAAATGTTAAGGTTCAACTGCTTGACAGTGATACCATGACGACTATACGTCAAACACCATAGTGCCCTCTGAACCCAATTTTTTCAAGGTCCTTTGGTTTAAGTATGCGTCACACTTTTTCTCGCTTAACTGTGACGCAAAACTGTCTGCGCAGGCTCACCAAAGTGTAAAAATCTGGTTGTAAAAACTACAAAACAAAACAGAAGTCTGTAACTAGTCTTATGTTTCCATCCCAACTGCCTGTGTGGACGCAGACATTCTCTACAGTGGGCAGTTTGTGGTTGGTGTTCGGATCAAGATGGTGTGTCCACATGACGTTTAGAGGCGTTCACTACAGACTAAAGCTGAGGTCTGTCTCCCCAAGAACGTTTCACACACTTCCCTTGGGATGCACCCTTATACTGCTATCTCGTAACCAAACAAGCAGACTCAGAACAACCATGTACAACAACAAAACAACACAAACAAAACAATGGGAAAAGAAAATGAACAAAACAGTCATGTGGTTGCTTTCTTGTTGACAGCCAGGAGGAAACAACTTCACAGAGAACTCAGCCGAAAGGCACATAAACTTTGGTCCTGCAGTATTGGTGAACACAACCAGGAAACAAACGAATATTGGTGAACACAACCGGGAAACAAATGCAACAGGATGCATCTTTGTTGGTGTGACTGTAGAAAAACAAACGCAACAGGATGCATCTTTGTTGGTGTGACTGTAGAAAGCTCGCAGCCTTAGGAGCGTGTCATCGAGTCATGGCGGAATGGAGTGCCTGAGTCAAGACATGGTGGAAACGATTTAGCGAAAGAGGCGGCGGGGGAACGAAAGAGGCGGCGGGGGAACGAAAGAGCGGAGGTGGCGCTGACAGCATGGCGAGCTCCTAGTGATGCAGCCATAGGCCTTTAGAAGCATGGCGAGCTCCTAGTGACCCAGCCATAGGCCTATAGAAGCATTTCGCCTCCACGACCCAAGCGTAAGAAGTCTGGCTTTTTCTCCTGTTTGGAAAAAGGGATAAGATAAGAAAGAAGGCCAAAGCAATGGGTGCATGGACATCCCAGAGAGAGAGGTCTGGTAGGCAGAGAGAGGGAGGGACAGAAAGAGAGAGAAAGAGAGAGAAAGAGAGAGAGAGAGAGAGAGAGAGAGAGAGAGAGAGAGAGAGAGGGACGACCACAACCCTAGCTTGTTCTAAAACTGCAGGTGCTCCACAAAGTCACTGCATAAGTAATTACGTTTCAAAGGCCTTAACAATTAAAAAAAAAACATTTGTGGCCAGAGTGAAAGTTCTTCTCACCAGTGAAGTGACACACATACAAGCAGGTATCATAGGCAGAGTGGCAGACAACAATCTCAACCAGTTTCACACAGACAAAAAATGAACACAGAAAAAATGTCACTACAGATCAAAAACAGAGCCCCCTCCCCCCCTAAAATCAATCAAATATAAGGTACAGTAAATATGATTACAACTCCAACACCACACACAAGCAGGGGAACTATCAGCCCATTTTTGCAAAACAAAAAGGCAAAAATCTAATGGTCTACCTGAACACAGGTGGGTCTAATGGTCTACCTGAACACAGGCTGTGCGTGCTGTGGTCCCCCCCCCCCCAATACAACAAGGCAGTGTGCAGGTGTGCAGGTGGAAGTCTGGCGTCAGTTCAGACGGGATGCAGCCAATCAAAGAGAGCTCCACGTCTACGGCTCCTCACTAGAGACGAGTCTTCCTGAAACGCATCCCTTTTGTGGCGAGAGTAAACTAGATGAGTTTACATTCTACACGACCTCTGGGTGCCAAGGGGATTGTTACATTCTACACGACCTCTGGGTGCCGAGGGGATTGTAAGCTTTGGTGTGCGGATATTGAAGTCTCCCTTCATTTCCGACGATCGAACTATCTGACTTTCTGGAGGCACGTCTGTTCCACTCAGTTCAATGCCTAAATGAGCTGTCTTCCAGGATGAACAAATGGCCACATCCGCAATCACTGGTGCACCGACACAAACACCTCATCCATAGCCACATAGGCCTACACTAACTCATCCATAGCCCTTCAGTCTATCAATCAGGCCACTGAGACGACTACCAGCTCACAAATGAGCTTTTAGCCAGGAAACATCTTTGTGTTCTCGAGCCTCCCTTCCCTACTCTCCCACGAGCCATGCACACACATGCGGTGTGCTGTCACACACAACTTGTGATGTTTAAGAGATCTGCAACAATAATGCCATTTAGATGTAAGAGTAAATCTCACTATGCCATTTAGGTGGCCAGTCTTACTATGCCCTTTGCTGCCTCTTCATTCTGTGTCCCTGGACTTTGACACATATTTGCTTACATTTCCACAGCCAAGAAAAGCTCATATAAAAAGCTTAGCACACTAGAAAGACAAAAGAAAGGATAAAGTGTGCGGACAGCAAGACTGCAACAGCATCCGCTAGCACTCCAGTTTAACCCTAACCCTGACCCCTGACCCTAACCCTGACCCCTGACCCTAACCCTGACCCCTAACCCTGACCCCTGACCCTAACCCTGACCCCTAACCCTGACCCCTAACCCTGACCCCTGACTCTAGTGAAGGCCCTCTCCTAGCAGGTCCCTTAAGCAAGCAGCTCCACTGTACAGTGGGAGCCTCCTACTCTACTCCACTGTACAGTGAGACCCTCCTACTCTACTCCACTGTACAGTGGGAGCCTCCTACTCTAGTCCACTGTACAGTGGGGGCCTCCTACTCTACTCCACTGCACAGTGGGACCCTCCTACTCCACTGCACCTGCTGCTGCTGGATACATATGTGAGATGCCGCGTCTCTCAGCAATGACACACACATCCCGTCAGTGCAAAGGCAGCACAGGGTAGGGTGTGCCAGGGTGACAGTAAGGTGTGGCAGGGTGACAGTACGGTGTGACAGGGTGACAGTAAGGTGTGGCAGGGTGACAGTACAGTGTGGGTACGGTGTGCCAGGGGTGGCTCAGTGACATTCAGTGGAAGGAAACTAAAGGCGTGTGTGCGTGCGCGTGGTAAACAGGCTGCAGTTTGAGGGCACCCTGGTCTCCAGACATTCGGTTCCCGGGGGAAGGCCACGCACATCGCTAACTCTGCCCTGGAGAAGGGCAACATACTGGGCACGCCTGGGCATGTCTCCTGCCTCTCTCCGACCCTCCAGGGACTATCTGGCCAGGGACTATCTGGCCAGGGACTATCTGGCCATGACTTTGGGATGTTTGGGTGATCACTGAAGACCTGAACTGTACTGCCAAATTCCAACAGGCATGATGGAGACAGACACAGGATGGGTAAGTGTGTGTGTGTGTTTTGTGTGTTCTGACTGAAAAGTGTTGACATTGACACACACACACACACACACACACACACACACACACACACACACACACACACACACAAACATCAGGAGTACACAAAAACAGTCACACAAACAATGCACATATAACTATACAATTTTACACAAACTCATTTTGCAAAATGCATGGAAGACCAAATATCACATATGGTCAACTCATGCATGTACACTCATGGACACACACACACACACACACACACACACACACACACACACACACATACACACAGGAGAGTCCCACAGCACGCACTGAACATTTAGAGTTCATGTTCTCTAACATGTTAACTTCTGCCACCAATCACAAGCTTGCACTTCACCTTAATACCACTGTGTGCTGAGTCCCCCTAAAATAAAACTTAACACACTTCTAAAACAACAGCAACAGAAAAATAATTACACAACATAAGAGAAAACATCATTTGAACCAACCCTCTCACCAGTCCCACAACATAGTAAATAAGATATCTTAGGTAAAATGTTCTAAAACCTATTTGATTATGAACACATATAAGGCACATAATAAGAAATGAAGAACTTACACAGTAAATATGATCTTTTTTCTCTCTCTCTGCGTGATCTCTAATAGATTATAGTGGTAGAAAAACCCTTGAGGTTTCCCATTTGTTTTTTTGTCTTCCATAAAAAAGAACTAATTACCAAAAATAAGTAACTTCTTTTTTTTTCTTCTCAAAAAATCTTGACAATCCTTAAGATAGCTAGACCTGAATAGTTTTGCTTTATTTAAGACTGTAAACTTCAAAAAAACGTGTTCTCAATTCTCAATTTTTTTTGAGTTGCTTCAGCGAACGGTTACGTTAAGAGATGCGGACGCTGTCCCTTGCCGTGCGGTTTGCCTGGAGAATTTTTGCGTTGCTCGGTGATGCCACGATGACATCGTTTGTTTTTCTTTGCTGGGGAAAAAAAATCCATGACGATGGCTGAGGTCAGCTGACTCAGGCCCCGTGCTGTCGTCCCACAATGCACCAGCCTACGGGCAGTCCACTCACTGGAATGATAAGGCTAGTTGTCATGGCAGCACGAGTCAGCACTTTAACCTGCACTTCAGCAGAGGGGGACAGGGGGTTTGGGGGGGCAGGGAGTGGATCACAAATCCTCATTGGCTTCATGAGGAAGGACCCTAATGTTCACACACACACACAAACACACACACACACACACACACACACACACACACACACACACACACACACACACAAACACATCTTTCAGCTAAATCTACTGGCATATACATTCTAGCATTCTCTTTCTGCCATTACTTTTTTTTGGTTTGGTCAGAGATAGAGGCATGATCTCTGAGTATGCAAGCAGAAAGAGATGTCGATACACACACACACACACACACACACACACACACACACACACACACACACACACACACACACTGTGTATGGTGAGCTGGGCAGGGGGCTAAGGGGTAGGTTCAAGACGAGCTGTGAAGAACAGGCACAGAGTGCAGCAGACACCTTACAGCACCTCCCCAGCAGCTGCCATAGGGCTGGCCCAGATCAGGCCCAGATCAGGGCCACAGCCGGGCCACAGCAGGGCCAGATCTGAGCTGCTTCTGCAGTTCGAGACGAAGACCACATCAACAGAAACAATTCAAATTTAAAAAGAAAAGAAATACAAGATGGAAATAAAACTTAAAAAAAACCTACAGAACCACAGATTAAACCATGGGTGGGGGGCCAAGGCCCGCGCACACAACAAGCCACTTTGCATCTGACGGGAGGCGGGAGGGGGGAGGGGGCGACCGTTTGGGGCTGAAAATCACATTCACATTCATGGTTGTGTTGGGGTCTGAGACTGGGGGCGGGCCCTTTCTGGGCCTGATGATTGGTGCACTGACAGCAGGTTTGCAGGGTGGGGGTGTGTCCTGGAGTGGTTCTGCCACAGGATTGGCCAGTCCAACTGTCTGTGAGAGTGGCTCAAAAACCGAGGCTCATCTCCGCCCTCCTGCGTGGAAAAGCGAAGGGGTGACGTGTTTGGGGGTGACGTGTTTGGGGGCAACGTCAGGTTGGCGTTGTGTAACCAGCATTCCGTGATGACCCTCAGTCATGAGGAGGATCGGTCAGCTTCTGCCAACCCCCCCCCCCCCCCACAGCGCCCCTCCTTCTGTCCAGGCCCTTCCCCACCAGCAAGCGCAAATAATGGAACAAAAATCCCCCCCCCCACCCCATCTTTGCTCTAAACACACATTTTAAGGTGCAATACCATCTCCCGGTGTTGCTGACTATGTCTGATAAATAAGGATTGTTTAAAAAAAAAAAAACAAAAACAAAAATTAAAACCAAAAGCTCATTAAGTGTGAGCAGGTGGGGTGCTGTGGTGTTGCCACACCTAGAGGGCGCTGTTGCGCACCTTGCGTGGCCATCATGTCTGGGGTTAGCGGCCATGGCTGCGGTTCAGCTTAGTCTTTGTTTCTTTCTCTCTAATGAAGGCAGGACCCATGTCCTCAACCACAGCCATCCTGTGCTCCTTTTGATGCTACTCTACAAAAGAACTCCAGCGAGGCAGCTCATTGGTTAGTTGGACTGGTTGCTATGGTTAGTTGGATTGGTTGCTACAGGACGTGCCCGCCCCCCAG
>CM059273.1:232545-235045 GCA_030347295.1 Setipinna tenuifilis | reverse complement strand
CCAGACTCTGTTATCCATTTCTTTATGGACCTTTTCTTGGGCACTGGTGCACACTCGTGTTGGAAGAGGAAGAGTCCCTTTCTAAACTGTTCCCATAAGGTTGGGAACATGGGATTGTTCAAAATGCTTTGGTATCCTAAAGCAGTCAAAGCC
Source organism: Setipinna tenuifilis (assembly GCA_030347295.1). NCBI lineage: Eukaryota > Metazoa > Chordata > Actinopteri > Clupeiformes > Engraulidae > Setipinna > Setipinna tenuifilis. Next base: position 234,892 of record CM059273.1, on the reverse strand, counting down.
AGAACATTTTGGATTATTCCATGCTCTCAACCTTTGGAATGGCCCTCCTCCTCTTTCAACATGCATGTGCGCCAGCGTGTACATACGCTTGCATTACAAACCAAAAATGTGGACCCGAGTCGACCTTGGATTGACACGAATGATGCTTAGAAATTCTAGAAATCCAGAATACTAAATTTGGTGCCGAGCTCCACCAGACTGCCTCTATTGGTCCAGCAGTCAGAGAGAAGCGTACAGGCTCAGGTATTGATTACTTTATAAAAAAGTAGACATGGCTATTAAAGTCTAGCATTGCTACATTACTGTTGAAAATAATGCACAAAGGAAGCTGCTCAGCTAGGCGGTATGCTGGCGCTAGCAGGCTGTCCAGCCAGTGTCTGATTCTCATCTTTCGGAGCTCTGCTCTGACAGACAGCACTGCTGGTGATTGACAAGCTCATCCAGGTGTGTCTGATGGGTTTACTCAGGTGTGCTGGAGCAGGAAAGCCCCTAAAGCTTTAATTAGTCAGGTAGCACAGGCACCAGCTGCACAAGGCAGCACTCATTTAGACCTTCCACTGAGAAGTTATTTGCTTGTTTATATATATATTTATATAAATAATCCATTATATTTAGTATTTTTTATCCACAAAGACCAACACACGGTGCACTGAGATAGAAGCATAGAAGATGCAGGTAGATCCATGAATGTAAATGCTCCACTGGTTAAATGAAACTAAGCAGCTCGGCATGTCCAAACAGCGCCCTCTGGTGGCCCAGACTGGAGACTGCGGGACTGACTGGGAAAGGCTCCAGTGATGTAGCTTATGCTGGGGAAGGAGGGTGCTTATTGTGGGAAAAGCACCAGAGAGCTTATTACTGTAGCTTACTGTGTAGGGTCAGGGGTATGTAGGGTTATGTAGGGTTATGTAGGGGTATGTAGGGTTATGTAGGGTTATGTAGGGTTATGTAGGGGTATGTAGGGGTATGTAGCGTAAATGTGGTTATTCTGATCTGTAGCTTATTCTGATCTTTCTCAGGTTTGCCAGCATCACTGTAGTGTGTGTGTTTGGGCATAGAGGAGGAGGTGTGTGTGTGTGTGTGTGTGTGTGTGTGTGTGTGGGCGTAGAGGAGGAGGTGTGTGTGTGTGTGTGTGTGTGTGTGTGTGTGTGTGTGTGTGTGTGTGTGTGTGGGCATAGAGGTGGTGGTGTGTGTGTGTGTGTGTGTGTGTGTGTGTGTGTGTGTGTGTGTGTGTGTGTGTGTGGGCATAGAGGAGGAGGTGTGTGTGTATGTGGACTCACGTCGGGGTTGAGGTTGGACACCAGCAGCCCAGAGTGCAGGGCAGCGGGAGCCATGCAGCAATGTTTGGGCATACAGGAGGTGTGTGTGTGTGTGTGTGTGTGTGTGTGTGTGGGCGTAGAGGAGGTGTGTGTGTGTGTGTGTGTGTGTGTGACTCACGTCGGGGTTGAGGTTGGACACCAGCAGCACAGAGTGGAGGGCAGCGGGAGCCATGCCATGGATGGGCATCCGGCCAGCCACTGACGAGGGGATGGCGAGCGGTCCTAGTGCCCCCGGCATCGTGGGCATGGACAGGCCTGGGGGGGGGGGGGGGCGTTGGTTAAGGAGGGGGAGGGGAGTTGGTAAAGGATGGGGGTTGGGGGGTATAAGGAGGGGTTGGAGGGTGGAGAGGAGAGGAGAGGGTGGAAGATGAGTCACATCACCATGGTAACGGAGAGAAAGAGGAGAGGAGGAGGAGGATAGGAGGGCGAGCACTGTCTCGGCAAGATGTGGAACAAGTCTTAACCTCTGCCAGCATCAGGACCTAACGGATGCCACAGGTGGGTCTAACAGAACAGCCCTGGCCTTATCACACACACACACACACACACACACACACAGCCTTATCACACACACCAGCCACAGGTGGGTCTAACAGAACAGCCCTGGCCTTATCACACACACACACACACACAGCCTTATCACACATCAGCCAAGACAGGGGGGAGCCTATATAAGCCTATGGAAGGCTACTGAAGACTATATTAGCCTATGGAAGGCTACTGAAGACTATATAAGCATATGGAAGGCTATGAAAGGCTACTGAAGACTATATAAGCCTATGATAGGCTATTGAAGACTATATAAGCCTATGGAAGACTATAGAAGACTATGGAAGACTATGGAAGACTATGGAAGGATGTGGAAGACTATATAAGCCTATGGAAGGCTACTGAAGACTATATAAGCCTATGGAAGGCTATGGAAGGCTATTAAAGACTATAGAAGACTATGGAAGACTATATAAGCCTATGGAAGGCTATGGAAGGCTATTAAAGACTATAGAAGACTATGAAAGGATGTGGGTAAA
>CM059273.1:210045-222545 GCA_030347295.1 Setipinna tenuifilis | reverse complement strand
ACTGGCCAGCTTGGAGAACTCCACGCGCAGGGTGCAGCAGGCGTTGTAGATGTTCTGGCCATCCAGAGTCTGCACAGGGGCAAGGCAGACATTAGTACATAACATTAATACAGTATGCAGACATTAGTACAGTATGCAGACATTAGTGCAGTAACATTATTGCAGTATGCAGACATTAGTACAGTAACATTAGTGCAGTATGCAGACATTAGTATAGTATGCAGACATTAGTACAGTAAGTATACACTAGTACAGTAACATTAATACAGTATGCAGACATTAGTACAGTAACATTGGTACAGTATGCAGACATTGGTACAGTATGCAGACATTAGTACAGTATGCATTTATTCACATTCACTCAAGGGAGGAATGAGCTATGCTACGGTGACTGTAACACTGTAACACTGGGAGGAGTATGCCATGCTACAGTGACTGTAACATTGGGAGGAGTATGCCACGCTACAGTGACTGTAACACTGGGAGGAGTACGCCACGCTACAGTGACTGTAACACTATTGAGAGGAGTATGCCACGCTACGGTGACTGTAACATTGGGAGGAGTATGCCACGCTACAGTGACTGTAACACTATTGCGGCACACTTGGCTCCACATCCACATGGAGTCGCCATGGCACTGAAGGCTCTGCTCACACTGGATATTATTACTCTGCTGCTCTTCACTGGATATTATTACTCTTCTCTTCACTGGATATTATTACTCTGCTGCTCTTCACTGGATATTATTACTCTACTGCTCTTCACTGGATATTATTACTCTGCTCTTCACTGGATATTATTACTCTGCTGCTCTTCACTGGATATTATTACTCTTCTCTTCACTGGATATTATTACTCTTCTCTTCACTGGATATTATTACTCTGCTGCTCTTCACTGGATATTATTACTCTGCTGCTCTTCACTGGATATTATTACTCTTCTCTTCACTGGATATTATTACTCTGCTCTTCACTGGATATTATTACTCTGCTCTTCACTGGATATTATTACTCTACTGTAGCATCCGCTACAGCCGCTGGGTGTCCTGGCCAGCTTCCAACAAACCTGAGCAAGAGCGCACACACACACACAAGAGCGTGGGTGTCGGGCTGGCAGGCACAGACACACACACACATAGACACACAGACGCGCGCACACACACACACACCTGTAGATCGATTGCATCGGATCTACTTAATGACAACCAGCTGTAGCACAGACAGGCCCCCTCCAGCTCTATCTTCCTTGGCCGGCGCTTGTCCAATCAATACTTTAGAGCGAGGAAGTCTGTGAGCGCGTCCCGCCCGATGAATAATGGGGCCAGGCTGGTGTGTGTGTGTGTGTGTGTGTGTGTGTGTGTGTGTGTGTGTGTGTGTGTGTGTGTAATGGGGCCAGGCTGGTGTGTGTGTGTGTGTGTGTGTGTGTGTGTGTGTGTGTGTGTGTGTGTGTGTGTGTGTGTAATGGGGCCAGGCTGGTGTGTGTGTGTGTGTGTGTGTGTGTGTGTGTGTGTGTGTGTGTGTGTGTGTGTGTGTGTGTGTGTAATGGGGCCAGGCTGTGTGTGTGTGTGTGTGTGTGTGTGTGTGTGTGTGTGTGTGTGTGTGTGTAATGGGGCCAGGTGGAGGCCGCACAGTAGCAGCACAATGAGCCCGATACTCAGACCAGCCACTCGGTGTGTGTGTGTGTGTGTGTGTGTGTGTGCGATACTCAGACCAGCCACTCGGTGTGTGTGTGTGTGTGTGTGTGTGTGTGCGATACTCAGACCAGCCACTCGGTGTGTGTGTGTGTGTGTGTGTGTGCGATACTCAGACCAGCCACTCGTCGTCCTCAATTTACCTCAACAAACTTCAGCACGATGACAAACACAGTCTTTGACAGACCAAGAGAAACTGTGTGTTTGTGTGTGTGTGTGTGTGTGTGTGTGTGTGTTCTTGTCCGTGTCACATACCCTTACCCACCCTCAGAAACACTAGATGGATGATAGTTTTGGAGCACTATACTATCATGAAGAGTGAGGGGAAACAGATACACACCACACACTGCCTCACCTCCATCACTTCCTCATCTTCATCACTTCCTCACCTCCATCACTTCCTCATCTCCATCACTTCCTCATTTCACTTCCTCATCTCCATCACTTCCTCATCTCCATCACTTCCTCATCTCATCTCACTTCCTCATCTCATCTCACTTCCTCATCTCACTTCCTCATCTCATCTCACTGCCTCACCTCCATCACTTCCTCACCTCCATCACTTCCTCATTTCACTGCCTCACCTCCATTACTTCCTCATTTCACTGCCTCACCTCCATCACTTCCTCAACCCATCACTTCCTCATCTCATCACTTCCTCACCTCCATCACTTCCTCATTTCACTGCCTCACCTCCATCACTTCCTCAACCCATCACTTCCTCATCTCATCACTTCCTCACCTCCATCACTTCCTCATCTCACTTCCTCACCTCCATCACTTCCTCACCTCCATCACTTCCTCATTTCACTTCCTCATCCCATCACTTCCTCAACCCATCACTTCCTCACCTCCATCACTTCCTCAACCCATCACTTTCTCATTTCACTGCCTCACCTCCATTACTTCCTCATCTCAATGGAGCTTCCAGAGCATCAGCCGGTTATTAAAAATATTTAATATCTCTGATTCCCATCCTGGCCCTGGACACGTACCATACCAAAGACCCATCACATGTGGCATACCAAAGACCCATCACATGTGGCATACCAAAGACCCATCACATGTGGCATACCAAAGACTCATCACATGTGGCATACCAAAGACCCATCACATGTACCATACCAAAGACCCATCACCGGGCATACCAAAGACCCATCACATGTGGCATACCAAAGACCCATCACATGTACCATACCAAAGACCCATCACATGTGGCATACCAAAGACCCATCACATGTGGCATACCAAAGACCCATCACATGTGGCATACCAAAGACCCATCACATGTACCATACCAAAGACCCATCACATGTGGCATACCAAAGACCCACAAGCCTGCTGTCTGAGAGGCTGACATGTGATGGAGGAACGTTCCTCTCTCTCTTTCTCTCCCTCTCTCTTCCTCTCCCTCTCTTTTTCTTTCTCTCTCCCCCTCTCTCAGAGGATGGGGAGGGCCTGAGGGAAATGAGAGTAGACCAGGGGATAGAAACACGCCCCCATGTAAGGTGTGTCCAACCTCACTGCAGAGCCAAGCTGTCTCATACATGGTGAGACCATCTCTCTGCATTCCCCTCCTCCACGCCCCTGCACCCACCCTCCTGCATCCCCCCTCCTGCACCCCCCCCCCCTCCTCCACCCCCTCCTGCACCCCCCCCCCCATCTGCAATCCCCCCTCCTCCACCCCCTCCTGCCCCCCCTCACAAACAGGCTCTTTGTGTAGGGAGGCGATGCAACGTGGCAGCAGCACAAAAGATAAAACCCAGCGAGGGCAGCAATAATTACTCCCCATTCTCCTCCGCCCTTTCCTCCCGCCTCCTGCCAACGCTCATTAGATCTCCTCCACACCGGCACATCAATCACTGGGGGGGGGAGTGGGGGTTTGGGCATGCCATCATAAAGGTTTATAGATGGTCAGGCAGGGAGGGGTTTGTTTACGTACCACTTTGGCGTGGTGTGCATTCAGTGGGTCTGCATACTGCAGCAAGGCCTGGAACTGGTTATTCTTGGTGAACGTGATGATCTTCAGCACTGTGCCAAACTTGGAGAAGATCTGCAGGTTGGGGAGACAAAACATACAAAAGCATGAGAGCAATGGCACCTAAAGCATGAGAGCAATGGCACCTAAAGCATGAGAGCAATGGCACCTTTGTCTAAAGTAGCCGTGCTGATGCTAACACTACCTCCAAAACTAGTCAAACCCCCATTCTTCTCTTTTCTATTTGGGATGTAATACACTAGATTAACATGCTGTGATGATCCAAAACTGTCTGATGTTGTGTAACTGTATATAGCCTCAGCCTTAAAGAGTGGCATTGTTGTGTGACTGTATATAGCCTCAGCCTTAAAGAGTGGCATTGTTGTGTAACTGTATATAGCCTCAGCCTTAAAGACTGGCATTGTTGTGTAACTGTATATAGCCTCAGCCTTAAAGACTGGCATTGTTGTGTAACTGTATATAGCCTCAGCCTTAAAGAGTTGCATTGTTGTGTGACTGTATATAGCCTCAGCCTTAAAGAGTGGCATTGTTGTGTGACTGTATATAGCCTCAGCCTTAAAGAGTGGCATTGTTGTGTGACTGTATATAGCCTCAGCCTTAAAGACTGGCATTGTTGTGTAACTGTATATAGCCTCAGCCTTAAAGACTGGCATTGTTGTGTAACTGTATATAGCCTCAGCCTTAAAGACTGCCATTGGTCAGCTGGCCTCCGCTGCTCTAAGGGCACACTGAAAGCAGGGTCTCCCATGTGCGGCACGGACAAAAAGGAGAGTAAAAACGCACCATAGGCAAACTCTTCTTCGTACATGCTGTGTGTATGTGAGGTCTGTAGTAGCAGGTAGCACTGCTGCTGTATGTATGTAAGGTTTCCAGGACAAGGTAAACCAGGTAGCACTGTTGTTGTATGTATGTAAGGTCTCTAGGACCAGGTAAACCAGGGCATATTGCTGTATGTATGTACGGTTTGCAGTAGAAACTAGATCTATTGCTGTATCTATGTGAGGCCTGTAGTTGGTAACAGGCAGCTCTACTGTTGTATGCTGTAAGGTCTGTGGTAGCAGGTAGCTCTACTGTTGTAAGGTGTGTAGTAGCAGGTAGCTCTACTGCTATAAGGTGTGTAGTAACACGTAGCTCTACTGCTGTAAGGTGTGTAGTAACACGTAGCTGTATTGCTGTATGCTGTAAGGTCTGTAGTTGGTAGCAGGCAGCTCTATTGCTGTATGCTGTAAGGTCTGTAGTTGGTAGCAGGTAGCTCTATTGCTATAAGGTGTGTAGTAGCAGGTAGTTGCATTGCTATAAGGTGTGTAGTAGCAGGTAGTTGCATTGCTATAAGGTGTGTAGTAACACGTAGCTCTATTGCTATAAGGTGTGTAGTAGCAGGTAGTTGCAGTGCTATAAGGTGTGTAGTAGCAGGTAGTTGCATTGCTATAAGGTGTGTAGTAACACGTAGCTCTACTGCTATAAGGTGTGTAGTAGCAGGTAGCTGTACTGCTATAAGGTGTGTAGTAGCAGGTAGTTGCAGTGCTATAAGGTGTGTAGTAGCAGGTAGTTGCAGTGCTATAAGGTGTGTAGTAGCAGGTAGTTGCATTGCTATAAGGTGTGTAGTAGCAGGTAGTTGCATTGCTATAAGGTGTGTAGTAGCAGGTAGTTGCATTGCTATAAGGTGTGTAGTAGCAGGTAGCTCTACTGCTATAAGGTGTGTAGTAGCAGGTAGCTGTATTGCTGTATGCTGTAAGGTCTGTAGTTGGTAGCAGGTAGCTCTATTGCTATAAGGTGTGTAGTAGCAGGTAGCTCTATTGCTATAAGGTGTGTAGTAGCAGGTAGTTGCATTGCTATAAGGTGTGTAGTAGCAGGTAGTTGCATTGCTATAAGGTGTGTAGTAACAGGTAGCTCTACTGTTGTATGCTATAAGGTGTGTGGTAGCAGGTAGCTCTACTGTTGTAAGGTGTGTAGTAGCAGGTAGCTGTATTGCTGTATGCTGTAAGGTCTGTGGTAGCTGTATTGCTGTATGCTGTAAGGTCTATAGTAGCTGTATTTCTGTATGTATGCAAGGTAAGGTAGCAGGTAGCTCCACTGCTGTTCTTACCTGATGCAGCACCTCCAGGTAGCACAGGGTAAAGGAGATTCTTACCTGGTGTAGCACCTCCAGGGAGACGGGGTAGAAGAGGTTCTTATCTGATGCAGCACCTCAAGGTAGCACAGGGTAAAGGAGGTTCTTACCTGGTGTAGCACCTCCAGGGAGACAGGGTAGAAGAGGTTCTCGACGATGATGCGCAGCACGGGACTCTGGCCGGGCATCAGCGCTCCCTCACTGGACGAGGCCGAGCCCGACAGGCCCATGTTCCCAGAATGCATTGCATTGACCGCCTGCAGGGCTGCCTGTGCACGCTACAGGGAAGTGAGAAGATAAGAGAGAGAGAGAGCGATATAGAGAGGGGGAGAGAGAGAGGGGGAGAGAAAGAGGGGGAGAGAGAGAGAGAGTGATATAGAGAGAGGGGGAGAGAGAGAAAGGAAGACAGATAGAGAGGGAGGGAGGAAGAGAGAGGCAGACAGGCAGGAAATGAGCAACATTAGCATTTTGACTCGTGGATGTTTCAGGACACTTTTTCACTTCCCAAAGGCGGAACACTAACCCTAACACTAACACTAACACTAACCCTAACACTTACCCTAACACTAACACTAACACTAACACTAACCCTAACACTTACCCTAACACTAACACTAACACTAACCCTAACACTAACACTAACACTAACACTAACATCACCTTTAGCAGAACACTAACCCCAACACTAACCCTAACCCTAACACTTACCCTAACACTAACACTAACACTAACACTAACACTAACCCTAACACTAACACTAACACTAACACTAACACTAACCCTAACATCACCTTTAGCAGAACACTAACCCTAACACTACCCTACCTCAACACTACCCTAACACCACCCTAATCAGAACACCCCCCTAACACCACCCTTAGCAGTACAGCACCCTAATCAGAACACCACCCTAACACCCCCTTCAGCAGAACACTACCTTTCACATTTTCAGGATACAGAAATGTAATTCATGTAGTTTCCTGCTCAGGCTAGCGCGAGGGTGTTCCTAAGAATACCTCACATTCTCAACAGTTTCGTCTGGCAGCTAAAATGTGGCTCTACTGCAATCTGATGCCCACAAACAAGGAAATTTAAGTGAGATGCAACAACAAGGAAATATAAGTAAGCTGCAACAACCTCACAAAAAATACCTCTGTTGGACACTTTTGTTCCACATTGTCTTCAAATCAAAACCTTACACACACAAAACCTGTCTACTTTCTCAAGCAAATCTGCACACATGTATCTGATATACCTGTTTTATATCCTTAATAGAGTATTTTTGTTCTGCTTTTGCATTGCCAATAGATCTGAGGCACACTGCAACAGCACTTCCTGACAGCAGTAACTGACTAGAAGAGCGGTTTCATGTGTGCTCTGAAGTCTGATCAGTTTACTGAACGCCATGATAGTGGATACCAACAACAACAACAACACGAAACACTGTTGATCCAGCTGCTGTGCGCGTAAGCCTGGCGGACCAGACTTACACCCTGGTTGGGGAGACTGTGTGACTTACAGCCTGGTTGGGGAGGTTGTGTGACTTACACCCTGGTTGGAGAGACTGTGTGATCTACACCCTGGTTGGGGAGGTTGTGTGATCTACACCCTGGTTGGGGAGGTTGTGTGACTTACACCCTGGTTGGGGAGACTGTGACTTACACCCTGGTTGGGGGGACTGTGTGACTTACACCCTGGTTGGGGGGACTGTGTGACTTACACCCTGGTTGGGGAGGTTGTCGGTCTTGAGCTCGCGGTGGTTGGAGTACTGGATGTAGACGGGCTGGTTGCGCACGTGTGGCGTGGCGGTGGTGTAGTAGTTCACCATGGTGATGGCCGCCTCCTCGGAAGCCATTTCTATGAAAGCCTGCAGATAACAGGGAGGGGCAGATAGCAGGGAGAGGCAGATATGGGGAAGGGGCAGATATGGGGGAGGGGCAGACATGGGGGAGGGGCAGATAGCAGGGAGGGGCAACACACAGTGGGAGAGATTATTAAGCAGTCTCTATCACTCTACTACTACTTGGAGCTGACCAACTCAAACGGCAAAAATGAAATATTGCAAAAAAAATGCAAAATTGGAAAATGTCATGTCAGATGTCATGATGAGTAAAATTTCTGCCTCTGAACACCACAGTCAACACACACACACACACACACATACACACACACACACACAAGAACAAACAACCAAAAAAGAAAAAAAAAAACAGCCGTCTTCTTTCTGCTTAAATGGCCAATCAAGCTGTTGGTGTCCCCTGGTGAAATTTACACTTCAGGAAATGTGTCTGTTTCCTCTTTGTCTTTGTCCCTTGCCATTCCTGTCTACCTCTACCCTCAACCACTGCCTCAACCACTGCCTCAAATACTGGCTCAAATACTAGCTCAACCAAGTGTAATGAATGTTTGTAATGAAGTGTATGGCTGACTAAAGTAAACACTGCTTGTGTACAGACCACACACACAACACACCAGGAACACACATATCAACACACACAACACACCAGGAACACACACAGACACACCAGGAACACACATATGAACACACACAGACACACCAGGAACACACATATCAACACACACAACACACCAGGAACACACATATCAACACACACAACACACCAGGAACACACATATCAACACACCAGGAACACACATATGAACACACACAGACACACCAGGAACACACACACACAACACACACAGACACACCAGGAACACACACACACAACACACCAGGAACACACATATGAACACACACAGACACACCAGGAACACACATATCAACACACCAGGAACACACACACAACACACCAGGAACACACATATGAACACACACAGACACACCAGGAACACACACAAACACACCATGAACACACACAGACACACCATGAACACTCTGAATGCACCATAAGCAATGTTATAGACGTTAGTGGGGTTACTTTAAGACAAAGTGGCTGCAATCTAATAGGGTGCGCTCAAAATGTTCCTGACTTGGATGTGTGTTTTTATTATGGACATGTGTTTTTATTATAGATATTTGTTTTTGTCGAATGGAAACCACATAAAGTATCTAGGGCTAGGGTTCATTCATTTATTCATTCATTCGTTTATTCGTTCATACGTTTTTTCATTCATTCATTCATTCCTTTGTTTATTTGTTCGTTCGTTCTTACGTTCATTTGTTCTTTCTTTCATTTGTTCCTTCGTTCATTCACTCATTCATTCAGTAAGTAGCATCCACACTGCTTCCTCTCTGGGTTAACCTACACATGAATGTAAAGGGGGCACCTATATGCTAGGTATAGGTTAGCCTACACATGAATGTAAAGGGGTATAGGTTAGCCTACACATGAATGTAAAGGGGCACCTATATGCTAGGTATAGGTTAGCCTACACATGAATGTAAAGGGTTATAGGTTAGCCTACACATGAATGTAAAGGGGGCACCTATATGCTAGGTATAGGTTAGCCTATACATGAATGTAAAGGGGCACCTTTATGCTAGGTATAGGTTAGCCGACACATGAATGTAAAGGGGCACCTATATGCTAGGTATAGGTTAGCCTACACATGAATGTAAAGGGGCACCTATATGCTAGGTATAGGTTAGCCTACACATGAATGTAAAGGGGCACCTATATGCTAGGTATAGGTTAGCCTACACATGAATGTAAAGGGGTATGGGTTAGCCTACACATGAATGTAAAGGGGCACCTATATGCTAGGAATAGGTTAGCTTACACATGAATGTAAAGGGGCACCTATATGCTAGGAATAGGTTAGCTTACACATGAATGTAAAGGGGCACCTATATGCTAGGAATAGGTTACCTTACACATGAATGTAAAGGGGCACATATATGCTAGGTATGGGTTAGCTTACACATGAATGTAAAGGGGCACCTATATGCTAGGTATGGGTTAGCCTACACATGAATGTAAAGGGGCACCTATATGCTAGGTATAGGTTAGCCTACACATGAATGTAAAGGGGTATGGGTTAGCCTACACATGAATGTAAAGGGGCACCTATATGCTAGGTATGGGTTAGCCTACACATGAATGTAAAGGGGTATGGGTTAGCCTACACATGAATGCAAAGGGGGCACCTACTTGGTTTTTGCCTTTGAGCATCAACAGGTTGGTGACTTTGCCGAAGGGGACTCCTAGCGAGATGACCTCAGCCTCGGACACCTCGATGGGGACTTTACGGACGTGGAGCACGCGCGAGGGGACACAGGGCGATTGCACACCTTTAAACTTTCTGCTATCGTTGCCATTAGCTACAGGAGACCGAGAGAGAGAAAGAGAAAGACAGACAGATAGAGAAAGAGAGAGACAGACAGAGAGAGTAAGAGAGAGAGAGAGAGAGAGATGGGGGGTATTAAAATACAATACAATAAAACACAATGATATTTACAATGTAGGACGTGTAATATTCCCAAAATTCCAAGCCTGTAAAAACGTCATATGTGAAAGAACTGGGGGGGGGGGGGGTTTAGAAGTAAGGTGGGGTATTCAGTAAGAGAAAGATTAAAGCATTATTCCGCATTATTTTAGTATAAGAACATGTCAGTTACACTATACATAGAAAATGTAATACCCCAAGAGACGGAGAGACAGAGAGAGAGAGAGAGAGAGAGAGAGAGAATGTGTGAGAGAGAGAGGGAGGGAGAGAAACCAAATATCTAAAATACTTCTTCACTAAATCATTCATCCTGAATGCTACATCAATATTTTCTCTTCGAGCCACAGTAGCTCAGATCAGACACAGGTCTCATACGAGGCTTTAAAGTCAGCCACTGTTCTATTGGGAGGGGTACGGCTGTGTTCTAGCTTTAGAACAGGTACGGCTGTGTTCTAATGGGAGAGGTACGGCTGTGTTCTAATGATAGAGATACGGTGGTGTTCTATTGGGAGAGGTAGAGCTTTAGGAGGTATGGCTGTGTTCTAATGAGCCGCTTTAGGAGGTATGGCTGTGTTCCAGCTTTAGAACAGGTATGGCTGTGTTCTATTGTGGCATGGTGACACATTAGCATAAGACCGCTGTCCTCAGCCCCCACTGCACACAATGCTACACCCACACACTGTTCTGGGGAACCTCCTGATGTAATTAGGCTGTTTAGAATAGACACGCTTGGTGCAGATAAGAGACAGGAGGAGAGAGAGAGAAAAGGAGGAAAGCAGAGTGGGCAGGAGATTGAACTGGAGACAATAAAACCTCACAACACACAATATAACCTATCCGTACACACACACACACACACACACACAACACACAACACAATCCTGCCTATCTGTACACACACAATCCTGCCAATCCATATGCGGACACACACATACACACACAAACACAATCCTGCCTATCGTAGAGTTAGCATGTTAGCATAAGCAGTGCTAGTATGGCTGTTATAGAGTTAGCATGTTAGCATGTGCAGTGCTAGTATGGCAATGCTGAGTTGCGCATGTGGAGCACATGGACCATGGTGGAGGACCCGATTCTTAAGATCTACTCCTGACTACATCCCAGAAACACACACACACACACACACACACACACACACACACACATTTACACTAGCATGCAAAGACACACTTTTGTTCACACAGAAACACAGAGAGCGAGCGAGAGAGAGCCCTCTTAGAGGATTAGGACTGGGCTGGACGTGTCCAAATCCTGCCCACTGGGGTGTCTGCGCTGGCAGCTCCCTCTCTTCTGTGGGACATCGCAGACTGGTGTGTGTGTGTGTGTGTCTGTGGGACATCGCAGACTGGTGTGTGTGTGTCTGTGGGACATCACAGACTGGTGTGTGTGTGTGTGTGTGTGTGTTAGTGGGACATCGCAGACTGGTGTGTGTGTGTGTGTGTGTGTGTTAGTGGGACATCGCAGACTGGTGACAGCCACAGGAGCCACAGGCCAGACAGACACGTGTGTGTGTGTGTGTGTGTGTGTGTGTGTGTGTGTGTGTGTGTGTGTGTGTGTGTGTGCATCTGAGCATCTCTGTGAAGGGGTGTCACTGGGGCATGCATGTATGCATATGTGAATTGTTCATATGTCTGCATGCTTCTTCCCGTACACACTGTATGCAAGTGTGTGTGTGTGTGTGTGTGTGTGTGTGTGTGTGTGTGTGTGTGTGTGTGAGTGCCCACGCTGCCATCCTGGCTCTGTGCTTCGCAGCGGCGGCACAGTTCTAAGACTCGCGGCCCCCTTCTTCCCCAGGGATCCCTGCCACACACACACACACACACACACGCCCCCTTCTTCCCCAGGGATCCCTGCCGGGCCTGCCAACGCCGATCGGGGCTCCACCACACACACACACACACACACACACACACACGCACACACACACACACACACATGCACACACACACACACACACAGGCTCCATTGTGTGCTGCTCTCGGCTGTGTGATATTCCTGTCTTAAACACACACTCGTTTACAAGGTCAACCACTCCGTAATGGGCTTCTGTGGGTGTGTGTGTGAGAGAGAGGGAGCAATGTGTGTGAGAGAGGGAGCAATGTGTGTGAGAGAGAGGGAGAGAAAGAGGGGGAGAGAGAGGGAGAGAAAGAGGGGGAGAGAGAGGGAGCAATGTGTGTGAGAGAGAGGGAGAGAGAGGGAGAGAGAGAGAAAGACAGGGAGCGACTGTGTGAGATATAGAGGGAGAGACAGAGGGAGAGGGAGGAAGAGAGGA
>CM059273.1:202545-205045 GCA_030347295.1 Setipinna tenuifilis | reverse complement strand
TAGCACTAAGGCTAGCACTAAGCACTAGCACTAAGCACTGGTTCTGGGACTAGCACTAAGGCTAGCACTAAGACTAGCACTAAGGCTAGCACTAAGCACTAGCACTAAGACTAGCACTAAGACTAGCACTAAGACTAGCACTAAGGCTAGCACTAAGACTAGCACTAAGCACTAGCACTAAGACTAGCACTAAGACTAGCACTAAGACTAGCACTAAGCACTGGTTCTGGGACTAGCACTAAGACTAGCACTAAGCACTGGTTCTGGGACTAGCACTAAGGCTAGCATTAAGGTGTGGAGGGGTGTTTTGGCAGTGGAGTGGTAAACACACTGGACTCACAACACTGGAAAACACACAGCTGTAGTGTGCCTGGGCCTACTACACTAGAACACACAGTCAAAGTGTTCATGCTATTCCACACTAAAACACACGGCCAGAGTGTTCATGTTATTCCACACTAAAACACACGGCCAGAGTGTTCATGCTATTCCACACTAAAACACACAGTCAAAGTGTTCATGCTATTCCACACTAGAACACACAGTCAAAGTGTTCATGTTATTCCACACTAAAACACACAGGCAGAGTGGGCCCTGTTGATCCTCGCTTAGAGGGTGGAAATGAGGCCAGCCTCAGACAAGACATGCAGCCTGTCTGACATTAGGCCCAGCAAAGGTCACTGGCATGTCATCAGTCATCTCCACGTGTAAATAATCAACCTTATCCACGGCAACAGCATCTCCTGCCCTGATTTGGTGCTGGAACTGTGAGATATGTATTAAGAACATATCTGATTTGGTGCTGGCAATGTGAGATATGTATTTAGAACATATCTGATTTGGTGCTGGCAGTGTGAGATATGTATTTAGAACATATCTGTTCGTGTCTGGGACAAACACAGCCTGTCCTTATCTGCCTCTACCAGACACCATAGGCTGACAAAAAAAGAGTTCCTTAATGTTTTCAACATTTGACTGCACACAAACAGCTCCATAAATTGCAAGTAGATGGCATTAATCTTTACTACCCAACCCTGTTGCGAAAAAAAAGTCAAAATGGAAAAAAAAAACAGGACAGGACCATCTACACAGCAACTATACATTGTGTCTTCTCAAGTCACAGGAAATAAGGTTTAATTGCTGAAAGATGCAGTCACGCAGCTTGTGCCTGTCTCTCTTAATCTGTTTGTGTGTGTCTGTGAGTGAGTAAGTGAGTGTGTATGAGAGAGAGAGAGAGAAAGACAGAGAAAGAAAGTGAGAAAAAAACTAGCAAGTGTTAAAAAAGATCTTCACCAGAATGAGTTCAGTGGCGAGCTATGATATTGTCATAGTCTTTCCTTATGAGTCCTAGTTTTGCAGAGTAACACAACCAACCCATTCTCTACCCAGTGACGTAAACTACTGTTGGTTTAAAACAAGACTTTTCCTTTAGCAACCATTGTAATCGGTAACAAAAGCAACTAAATCAATATAAATGGTCTATTTCATATTTGGCTGATAAAAATGGCAGTTTACTGCACAGTAACAGTACAGAGCCTTCGTCGATCTAAATAGTATTAAAATGTGTTATTGTTATGTCTTGTTAGTGCTGTTTCAGCTCTTAGGTCTGATGAACAGCCAATGAATACATTGACCTTGGGGGAATCTATTGACCTTGGGAGTTTTGGGAGTTCTGGAACAGTCCGGTAAACTGCATTTCTTTCAGGAACACCTTCGCTGTGGCTGCCCATCTCCTCCCATATATGCTTGTGGTATACTATACATACACACTTATGTTTAACTATATAAATAGCTGTAATCACATACAGCAGCATCATGTTTTGGGGGGTCATGGTTTCTCTCTAAAACCAGGAAATCCTGCTTCAGCTGTGTAAGCAAAGACATGTTTTTAATGTCAAACATTCACACACATGCCACACAACCATCGCCAGGTGAGCTAGACATTTATGGACACAACTGTTCCAACCAGAGACCACTTTAGGGCCGCATATAGTGTAGTATGACTGAGGTCTGAATATAGTATAGTGTAGTATGACTAAGGTCTGAGTATAGTATAGTGTAGTATAGCTAAAGTCCGAATATAATATAGTGTAGTAAAACTATAGTATAGTGTAGTATAACTGAGGTCTGAATATAGTATAGTGTAGTATGACTGAGGTCAGAGAGCAGATGATGTGTCTCTGCTGGCAAAAACCAAATGGAATAAAACAAAGGAGTGGGCGGGGCATATGTGTGGGCGGGCCTTGCTAAGTGGGCGGGCCTTCATCCTGCGTGTCATCAGTGTGGGCTGATGGGTAATAAAGAGATGTGGCGACAGGAAGTCTGGGTGGCCAAATGACATCAGACTGAGATATTTACAGCAGCAAGTGCTGCACAATGATAAGATAGGGAAACTACAGGCCGAGGCTGCAGATCTCACAAGTAGCGCTGTGTCAGGCAGAGACACCTACAGGCAGTGAGACGCCTACAGGCAGAGAGACACCTACAGGCAGTGAGACAC
>CM059273.1:190045-200045 GCA_030347295.1 Setipinna tenuifilis | reverse complement strand
CCCACACTATCCCTCGTTCTTATGCTATCCCTCGTTCCCCACACTATCCCTCGTTCTCATGCTCTTCCTCTCCCAGTGTCCTTCAGCCCCCATCTCCCCCAGTCATGTTCTTCCTTCCCTCCCTCCCTCCCTCCCTCTCTCTCTCTCACACACACACACACACACACACACACACACACACACACACACACACACACACACACACACACACACACACTCAGTGGAAGATATTCCTTCCACTCCGCCACCTTTATCAGTGCTGGAGTGGTTGTGTGCAGTCAGGCTGACCAGAGAAGCCCATAACAAACATAGTGGCGTTTGGGTTAGACACAGCGGGGTGGAGATGGGGGCATGCTGGCACCCACAGAGCTGCATCAGGTCCTTTTCAGGGGCCACTTTTGTTGTGCTGTTACACACGAGATTCAGGAGCTTTGAGAGGGCGAAATATGTGCCAATCAGCAAAACGTCTTGTCTCCATGCAGCTGTCAACCACAAAGTTCCCCCTCGCAGTCTCATTTAAAGACTGCATGATACGCAAAAGGTCTGATTTAAAGACTGCATGACATACACAAAGGTTTAATTTAAAGACTGCATGCAGACTGTATGCCGTATACAAAGGTCTAATTTAAAGACTGCATGATACGCAAAGGTCTAATTTAAAGACTGCATGATATGCAAAGGTCTAATTTAACTGTGTGCCATACGCGATGAGCAATCCTGCTCTTGTATCTGCATCCAAATGTAGAGGTTGACCACATACACACTCACAGTATCTTACATCGCAATGCTGCGGCCATTTGCAATGCTTGCAGAACCCCTGATTACATCTAAGACACACTGCACAGTCATTTCAGCTCTTTAAAACTTTAGAATTTATTTCTAAAATAGTCAAGAGAGTGAGGGAGAGGCTGCAAGCCAGCAAAGAGGCTTGGATGCAGAAATATGTGTGTCGAGAAAGACATTTGAGGTTTGCAAAGCATCTTCTAAGTCCTACTCCAATGCTAATGCAGTACCTCCCTGGGGGGGCCCATCTGACTGGCCTGACTAGAAGTGTGCCTGTCAGCATGTTTGTGAGTGTGTGTGTGTGTGTGCGCGTGTGTGTGTGTGCGCGTGTGTGTGTGTATGTGTGTAAGTCTGTGTGTGTGTGTGTGTGTCTGTCTATGTGAAACACTTTTCAGTGTTACATTAAAGTTCAGCTGAAGCCCTTTCAGCACATTGGGATTGACTAACCCACAGACCCTAAAAAGCCTACTTCTCTTTGTTTGTTCCCCTATAGCACTGCAATCAACACTGCCTACCGTGAGCAGCACCGCAATCAACACTGCCTATGGTGACCGTACTGTATCGATGGACTGCAGAACCTGACAGTAACACGTTAATGGAAAAACAACAACAGCCTTAGTGCTAGCATGGCGGACCTAGTTAGGCGAGTTAAAAATAGTGTTCATTTCCATGAAAAAAAACCATACACGTGTGTATCTGTTTTGTGTGGGTAAGTGTGTGTGTTTCTGTGTGTGTCTGAGCTTGTCTTTGCATTACTGCCTGGTGAACAATTAAGAGTGTGTGTGTGTGTGTGTTAGCAGGAGGCAGTGTAAGTGGTGGGCAGATTGAAATGCAGATCTGTTTATCCAGCCACAAGATGGCTGGCAAAGTCCAGGCTTCCCAAACACACACACACACACACACACACACACACACACACACACACACACACACACACACACACACAGGCTCCCTGTCAGGAGGCTCAGTCCAGAGGAAACGCCTCCATTTGGGCTTCATTTCCTCCGAATGGACCCCTGGACCGCTGGGACTACCTGACTAATTGCCTTCCTCTCTCTCCCGCTCTCTTCCTCTCTCTCTCTCGCTCTCCTCCTCTCTCTCTCTCACTGTCTTCCCCTCTCTCTCTCTCACTCTCTCCCCCCCTCTCTCTTTTTTCCTCTCTCGCTCTCTTCATGCTGCTATTTTTAGTCTTCTTTACTCCGGCTCAACAGAGGGATGTGCCCAGTGCCCATCTAGAAGCACGGAGTCCATGTGTGTACATACAGCAGAAACACAGAGTCCATCTGTGTACATACAGTAGAAGCATACTGCATAACTGCTACATGTGTGTTTATATGTGTAGGAAAGCGCATGAGTGTGTACGTACATATATATGAGAGAGAGATAGTGTGTGTGTGTGTGTGAGCGAGAGAGAGAGAAAGAGAAAGACAAAGTGTGTGTGTGTGTGTCGGTAGCCTGTATGTGTGCGATGTTGGGTCAAGAAGGGGGGGGTGTCCTTGCTCTGATGTAAACATCCTACAGTTATGACGGGGCCAGACAGAGGCCCTTGGCTCTGCTCAGTTCTACTGTGTGTTCTGTAGCTCTGCTCGGTTCTACTGTGTGTTCTGTAGCTCTGCTCGGTTCTGCTGTGTGTTCTGTGCGTCCCAGAGCAGCCTGCAGAACGCCACAGAGGGACACACGCAGCACCCAGAACACACGCAGCACCCAGAACACAAACACAGCACTCAAGGTCACATCCCAGCACTCAAGGTCACATCCCAGCACTCAAGGTCACATCCCAGAGACAGAAAACCCTCATGCCAACTCCCACAAACATTCCTCTCTTTCGCTCTCACTCTGTCTTTCGCTCTCACTCTGTCTTTCGCTCTCTCTCTGTCTTTCGCTCTCACTCTGTCTTTCGCTCTCACTCTGTCTTTGTCTCTCTTTGTCTCTCTCTATCTGTCTTCATCTCTCTCTGTGTCTGTCTCTGTCTTTGTCTCTCTCTCTGTCTGCCTCTGTCTTTGTCTCTCTCTCTGTCTTTGTGTCTCCCTGTCTCTCTTTCTCTCTCTGTCTGTCTCAAAACAGAGGACATAAGCAGAGACGCCTTCAACACAATGCAGGTCTTAGAACATCCACACTCATACCCCGCACTAACACCCCACACTGATACCCCACACACTGATACCCCCACACTGATACCCCACACACTGATACCCCACACTGATACCCCACACTGATGCCCCACACACTGATACCCCACACTCATACCCCACACTGATACCTGAGTGCATCCATCCCCACTCTTCTCTCTTGGGCCTATCTATCCGCACACCCCCCTCATCCCCACACTCCTTTAACGTATGTGCATTTACTTACATTATATTTCCAAATTACTAAATGCTTTAAGTGTGTGTGCAAACAAATAATAAACAAATAATACACACTTTATTATTATTATTATTATTAGTGTTGTTGTTGTTGTTGTTTTCGTTGCAATAGTACTGTAAAAGCCTTACTATAGCACACATCTGATCTACTTCAGAGATGCTGAGATGTTACCTTGACTTGGAATATTTGACTTTGAAATATTTAAAATGGATTCACCTTCAATTTTTCCATTATTTATTCATGTGATGGTGTTATTTGAAGGGATATCTGTGAGCATTCTTTATCATCTGTCCTGCGCTTGACTTTTTTTATTGTTGAAAATATGCTAAATCTGACATTTCCTTGAGCCATTCTGACAGGCTAGCTCACACAGGCTAGCTCACACAGGCTAGCTCACACAGACAGGCTAGCTCACACAGGCTAGCTCACACAGACAGGCTAGCTCACACAGACTAGCTCACACAGGCTAGCTCACACAGGCTAGCTCACACAGGCTAGTTCACACAGGCTAGCTCACACAGGCTAGCTCACACAGGCTAGCTCACACAGACAGGCTAGCTCACACAGGCTAGCTCACACACACAGGCTAGCTCACACAGGCTAGCTCACACAGGCTAGCTCACACACACAGGCTAGCTCACACAGGCTAGCTCACACAGACAGGCTAGCTCACACAGACAGGCTAGCTCACACAGGCTAGCTCACACCGGCTAGCTCACACAGGCTAGCTCACACAGGCTAGCTCACACACACAGGCTAGCTCACACAGGCTAGCTCACACAGGCTAGCTCACACAGACAGGCTAGCTCACACAGGCTAGCTCACACACACAGGCTAGCTTACACATGCTAGCTCACACAGACAGGCTAGCTCACACAGGCTAGCTCACACACACAGGCTAGCTCACACAGGCTAGCTCACACAGGCTAGCTCACACAGACAGGCTAGCTCACACAGGCTAGCTCACACAGACAGGCTAGCTCACACAGGCTAGCTCACACAGACAGGCTAGCTCACACAGGCTAGCTCACACACACAGGCTAGCTCACACAGGCTAGCTCACACAGGCTAGCTCACACAGACAGGCTAGCTCACACAGGCTAGCTCACACAGACAGGCTAGCTCACACAGGCTAGCTCACACAGGCTAGCTCACACAGACAGGCTAGCTCACACAGGCTAGCTCACACAGGCTAGCTCACACAGATTAAACCACCCACGGCTTGGAGCTTGCACAGATCCCTACAAAAGTTTGCTTTCCAAAAAGACAAATATTATTTGGGTTTTAAAATAAATATATTTTGAGCAATAGATAATAAATAAAAAATCTTAAAAGAAACCTCACAATATGTCTAAATGTGTCTGAGGGGCGGTGTGTAACGCAGATGCCTATGATATGATATGATGTATGTATGATATGTAACGCAGATGCCTATGATATGATATGATATGATATGATATATGTATGATATGCATCAAATAGCCCATGGCCTCTTTAGCCAGGCTGAATATCTATCCACACATACTCTAATGACTGCAACATTTGTAAGGAGTGTTATGAAACCCTTGGCATGCCTCGTTATGCACCAGTATAAATGATACCCTAGGCATGCCTTGTTATGCACCAGTATACATGAAACGCCTTGGCATGCCTCGTTATGCACCAGTATAAATGATATCCAACACTCTGTAATGTACCACTCCAAATGATAACTAATCTAAACAAATGATAACTAATCTAAACAAATGTAACTAATCTAAACAAATGTAACTAATCTAAACAAATGTAACTAAATAGTTGTAGCTTGGAATGTCATAACTCTGGGAATCTTAGACCCTGTGGGTTAAAGATGGAAGAGAGAAAATGAGAGAAAGACACAAGACATCAAAGCAGAGTGAGAGAGGGTGAGACAGAGAGAGAGGGAGACAACACAACCAAGAAGAGATGAAGACATAGAGACAGATAGAGAGAAGGAGAGGCAGGGAGAGAGAGAGAGAGACATAGAGAGACATAGAGACAGATAGAGAGAAGGAGAGGCAGGGAGAGAGAGACAGGGAGAGACAGACAGAGAGACAGAGAAAGCGTCTGGGAGGGAGAGAGACAACGAAGTAGCCCTAATTCAACTCTGCACCCCCCCTCCCCAAACCCCCCCAACCTGTAATTTCTCCTCCGCCTGGCACGGCTAATAGACAATATTAAAATCACCCTCAAAGCAGTGCACGAGAGGGAGAGAGAGAGAGAGAGGGAGGGAGCGAGAGGAAGAGAGAGAGAGAGAGAGATGGAGAGAGAGGGAGACAGTGAGGGAGAGGGAGAGAGGGAGGGAGAGGGAGAGGAAGAGAGGGAGAGAGAGAGAGGAAGAGAGGGAGAGAGAGGGAGAGAGGGAGAGAGGGAGAGAGGGAGAGAGGGAAAGAGGGAGAGAGAGAAAGAGAGAGAGAGGGAGAGAGGGAGAGAGGGAGAAAAGCGATAGATACAATCTCTTTACCCTTTCCAGCTAAGCCCTTCCCTGATGCCTCTGACATTTTGTCTGCGGAGTGAAAAATGCATGTGCACAGGCCTGCTGCCCTGACCCGCAACACGCTGGACATTCACTGAAACCATAGACACTGAGCCCACACACACACACGCACCCACGTGCACACTTACACTCACACACACACACACACACACACACACACTCCCACACACACACTCGCACACACACAAACAAACAAACACAAAATGTGCTAGCCTTACTAAACACACACATACACACACACACACACACACACACACACACACCAACACATACATACACACCTACATCATATGAAAGGCATAGCACACATACACCTGAAAATGCATTTAAAACCAAATACATATTTATTTATGCTAAACACACACATACAAAAGAAAACATAGTAACCAAAGTAAACACAGACACATTCTCTGATACACACATGCCCACACACACTTCCAGCACCCCAGTAACCCCACGGGGCTCTGACATCTATGTGACATCTATGTGTGTCCCTGCCCTCTGCAGCTCTGTCACTCCATCCTGCTCTCCTCCTCCTCCATCACTCCATCCTTCCCTCCTCCTCCTCCTCCACCACTTCATTCTCTCCTCCTCCTCCATCACTCCATCCTGCCCTCCTCCTCCACCATCACTCCATTCTCTCCTCCTCCTCTACCAATCCATCCTGCCCTCCTCCTCCACCATCATGCTTAAGTGGCTTCAATTAGTGCAGCGGCTGATTGCAATTAGCCTGTTCGCTGACCCTGCAGGCCCCTGCCTTTCCAAACAGCACAGACCCCTGCCTCCCCTGCCCCCCCCCAGCACCGACCCCAAACAGCCCAGCAAGAGGGCACACTGGCGGAAATTACATGGGGGAGGTTTGTGTAATTATTGTTATCGCAACATAAAGAAACATTGCATCAGATAGTGATGTGATGACAAAACGTGAGAAAATCACCTCACGATTATTTTGACTACAAGCTATGACTGAAGATAAAAAGGTCATTAAATCCTTCCCATGAGGGTGGGATAATCAGAATGTCATTATTTTTAAGACTAAAGGATTCAATGTTAATATTTTAAATCTCACCAACTTCAATTACTGGTATGCGTTTAATGCCTTTAAAATGAATAAGCTGCTATTATTTACTTAATTTATCTACTTTTTTTTTAATTTATTTGAATTAACTACTCCAACAGTATACAGCTTCGAGCCCTGAGCCTGAGCCTGAGCCCTGAGCCTGAGCCTGAGTCTGGGGTGCACATGCAGCCCTGAGCCTGAGGTGCAATTGCTGCTTTCAGGTCTGATCTCCGGAGATCAATAGAAATCATCAAAGCTCTAAGTGTGAAAACCTGCGTATTACTCCCCCTCTGTCATGCACCATTGTTACGACTGTCCTGCGCCATCTTTCCCACCTTCACACGACGACAAATCGAAGGATGCAGAGCAAGAGTGAGAAGCTAATCTGCTTTTTTTGGAGCCTTAGTTGCCAAACGTCCCATCGGCACGGCTGGACCCATTTGAAGTCTGTCAAATGCATCCTCTCCGTTTAAATGCATCCTCTCTGTTTGGCTGAAATGAATCACTTTGATAAATGAATGCGACTGACAGGTAACCGTAACAACCCCGCGGCTCGCTGTCAGCATGAATTATGTCTTCAGAAACACGAGTGAGGCGGGCTGACCTGTTGCTAGACACACACCACATGCCTGCTGCAGGCAGAGAGGACAGAAGCACCTCGACCAGCCATACTCAGAGTGTATGCAGAACTGCTGCTAACCGGATCAGAATGTATGGATCATACGGTGGAACTGCTTCTAACCGGATCAGAATGTATGGAACATACAGTGGAACTGGTCCTAACTGCTAACTGGAGTACTGAAGTTAAAGCAGGAGTACGGTGCGTTCTCAGTTCATAATAAACTAATGCTTCCTTATTGCAACTGCTGGGCCTTTTATAATTAACACAAGCAGGCTAAATCAGCTAATGTATCACAATCACTGTGACTCATTGCTCACTTTGCCATCTAGTGTTGTGGCATATTAGCCTCCACAGAGCCACCTGTATGAGCCTGTGTGTGTGTGTGTGTGTGTGTGTGTGTGTGTGTGTGAGTGTGTGTGTGTGTGTGAGTGTGTGTGTGTGTGTGTGTGTGTGAATGTATGTGTGTGTGTGTGTGTGTGAGTGTGTGTGTGTGTGTGAGCGTGTGTGTGAGTGTATGTGTGTGTGTGTGTGTGTGAGTGTGTGTATGTGTGTGTGTGTGTGTGGACATTGTCTGCTTACATCTCCAGCCCAGCAGCTCATACTGTAACCCAAATCATACCACTGCCAAAACACCCTCCAAGGATAGAAGGGAGGCATTGGGTGTCAGCGTGTGAAAGGGATGGGCCTGATAAGGGAGAGGCTTTGTCAGCTGTGCAGGTGTTTTGCGAGAGGAAGCGTGCTCGGCAGTATCGACACAGCCAGCCTCGGTCTCCACAAGTCAGCCTATCACATCACACTACAGGACCAGCAGCCTATCACATCGCACTATAGAAGGACCAGCAGCCTATCACATCGCACTATAGAAGGACCAGCAGCCTATCACATCGCACTATAGAAGGACCAGCAGCCTATCACACCGCACTATAGAAGGACCAGCAGCCTATCACATCACACTACAGGACCAGCAGCCTATCACATCGCACTATAGAAGGACCAGCAGCCTATCACATCGCACTATAGAAGGACCAGCAGCCTATCACACCGCACTATAGAAGGACCAGCAGCCTATCACACCGCACTATAGAAGGACCAGCAGCCTATCACACCGCACTATAGAAGGACCAGCAGCCTATCACATCGCACTATAGGACCAGCAGCCTATCACATCGCACTATAGAAGGACCAGCAGCCTATCACATCGCACTATAGGACCAGCAGCCTATCACATCGCACTATAGAAGGACCAGCAGCCTATCACACCGCACTATAGAAGGACCAGCTGCCTATTACATCGCACTACAGAAGGACCAGCAGCCGTATCCAATAAAGGATACATCTCCATGGAAACAGACCGGGGAAAAGCAATGTCTTTTGCCGCCCCTCTCTTTATCATTTCTGTCTCCTGATGAATAGATTATTGATCTCCACTCGCCCATTCCACATGGATCATGCTGCATAATGGAGCAGCGAGACGGCCTGCAGGAACCTCCAGAAGTGACAGATTTCCTGGGCATGGCTGCAACCCCTCCAGGGGGGATGTGATAGTTGATCGACTGTGCCGTAACCGTAACGACTGTGCCGTAACCTAAGGGAAACCTACAGCCGAGCGCGTCTAACATCAGCTGAACTCCCATGTGTCTTCCGCTGTACCATACACCATGTGTGTCCATACACCATTCCTATGTGCCTTCCCCTACACTATACATTATGTCTCCCTATACCATACACCATACACCCTATACCATACACCATGTCCCCTATACCATACACCATGTCCCCTATACCATACACCCTATGCCATACACCATGCCCCCCTATACCATACACCATGTCTCCCTATACCATACACCCTACACCATACACCATGTTTCCATACACCATTCCTATCTGCCTTCCCCTATACCATACACCATGTGTGTCCATACACCAGGTCCCCCTCATCTCCCATGTTACAGATGCTCAGAGGGCAGGTTGGGCATGGCAGGTGCCCTCCTCGCCATGGCGACATAGGAAGGATGCTGTCGGGAAGTTAACATTAGAGCATAATGTTTATTCTGAGCGTGTACGTGTGCTGTTTTTTGGGAATGAGGATGCCTCTGTGTGCACCCCTTTCCCTCCAGCGACACATGCATCCAGCATCGCCCTCCCTTGAGCGGTTTGTGTTTCCAATTCTGACGGATTGTCCCGTAAGCTCCAAATGCCTGTGTGAGAGCGGCAAACAACAAAACCCGCTGCAGACATAAATATTATCCAACTGACAGCTAACAAATCAATACTTGAGCCCCCACTCTTCCCGCCCGGGGTTATTACCACCGTGTTGCCGAGTAAAATTGTCTGGTTACCATGGGTTCTGTCGGAGAATGACATTTTCTCTTAAATGAAATTGAAATGCTGAATTTGTGTGGCATAATGTTCTTTTTCTGAAGAGGAGTAAAAAAATAGCAAAGTCAAAAAAGGAAAGTCTTGGAAATCTGCCGTAGCAAAAAAATGATCCCTTTAAGCTCTTATCAATCTTCCCACGGTTGCTCATCTCACTGAATCAACAATAAGTGGCTAAAATGCCCCCACCCCCACTACCACCCGGGCCCCCACCCTTACGCTCATCGCCTAGGAGACGGGGGTGTGGGCGGAGCAATGGGATATACAAGGCCCC
>CM059273.1:67545-182545 GCA_030347295.1 Setipinna tenuifilis | reverse complement strand
TTCTCTCTTCCTGCCTCTTCTGTGTGTCTCCTGTGGGCTCAGGTGAGGTCATGTGGGCTCAGGTGAGGTCATGTGGGCACAGGTGAGGTCATGTGGGCACAGGTGAGGTCATGTGGGCACAGCGCTGGCAGCCATGCTGGGAGCGCCACCTCTCCCGACAGCCTCATGGCCACACGCCACGCTGGCATACGCCCTCTTCCTGCCCCACCCACACCCCAACTACCCAACCCCCCGCACCCAACCCCTCCCCAACCCCCCCCAACTACCCAACCCCCCGCCCTCTTCCTGCCCCCACCCCTGCCCCCCCAACCCCCCTGCTCCGCTCAGGGAGAGCTCCACTGGAGGAGGGCGACGGAGAGACACACAGGGAGAGACACACAGAGAAAGGGAAACGAGAGAGGAAGAGGGAGAACAGGAAGGGAAGGACAGAGGGAAAGAAGAGAGGAGAGAGAGAGGAGAGCGAATAGAAGGAGACGTAAACAATAGTAAGAAAGAAGGAGAGAGGGAAAGTGGAGGGGGGAGGAGGAGAGCAGGAACACATGATGGAAGAGGAAGACGGAGGGAGGTCGAGTAACAGGGGGAGCAGGACACACAGAGGAAGAGTTAGGAGAGAATGAAGGGTGACAGAGAGAGACAGAGAGAGAGAGACAGATAGACAGAGAAAAAGAGAGAGAGAGACAGAGACAGAAAGAGAGAGAGAATAAAAGAGAGGGAAAGAGAGGGAGAAAAATTAAGACGGCATAATGTTTACATGCTGGTTCACACACACACACACACAGGAGAGGAAAGATGGGAGACTTCTTGTGACCCATGTACATCAGAAAAAAGAAAAAAACAAAAACAAAACAAGCCCTCCAACACAAGTCAATCACTGGAGCCATGAGCTGAGCCCTCAGGTCCACATAAACAGATGACCTCAAGGCCGACGGAGGAAGTGGAAACAGTTTGCGTCACGTCACGTTGCGCTGGTCGCTGCTCTCCTGGCCGAGTGTGGCGGCGCTGACAAAGCCTCCTGACAAAGGCCCGAAAGAGGAACTGGCCCCGTCGCTCGGGTTACGGCTGCGGGAGGGGGGCGGGGGGGGGCTGGTGTCCGTTTCCTGTTAATATTCTAACGGCGTAATGAAGAAGAGTGAACTGAAACCGACCCGCCTCGCAATCAGTTCGGATCGGACCCACGGCCATGTGATCCTGCCGCGTGGCGCTGTGTGCACTGGCGGGCTGGGGTCCGCTTTGTCCGAGAACCAGAACAAGGAGACACACACACTTATATGTGCACACACACACACACACACACACACACACACACACACACGCTTTGTCCGAGGACGGCCCAGAACAAGGAGGAAACCCAAGCACTGGAACCAGGCGCTGCCTGCCCCCGCCAACACCTCACTACCGGCTGGCCACGAGTCCCACACACACAGCGCCCCACACACACAGCGCCCCACACACAGCACCCCACACACACAGCGCCCCACACACACAGCGCCCCACACACAGCACCCCAACACACAGCACCCCAGGAGTCCCACCACACAGCACCCCACACACAGCACCCCAACACACAGCACCCCAGGAGTCCCACCACACAGCACCCCACACACAGCACCCCAACACACAGCACCCCAGGAGTCCCACCACACAGCACCCCAACACACAGCGCCCCACACACAGCACCACTACACAGCACCACCACACAGCACCCCATGAGTCCCACCACATAGTGCCCCAACACCCAGCGCCCCACACACAGCACCCCAACGCAGGGGTGAGACACTGCCCCTCAAACACACAGACACACACACTCACCCACATACCCACACACACACACGCACACACGCAAACACACACACACATGCACATACACACATGCACACGCTCAAGCACAAGCACAAGCACACACACACACACACACACACACACACACTGCTCTGCAGTAGATGTTACAGAGCTGTCATTAGTGCTGTTGCATCTCTGTTTTTGTGGAGGCCAATGAAATACCCACACATACACACACAGACTGACACACCCACATACACACACACACACTGACACACCCACATACACACACACACACTGACACACCCAACAACACCCAAAAACTCTGGTTAACAGAGTAGAGTTTTCCAAATGGTATATAGTTAACTCTAAACTCTTCTAAATTCTTATAGTTTGTTGACATTCCCTGGTGTGTCTGAGCCGCTGATAGGAACAACAGTTTTCCTGGTAGAGAATTCTGGGTAGTCTGCATCAGTCGTCTACAGTCAGTCTAGGTTTAAAACAGGTGAGGTTTAAAACAGGTGAGGTTTTTCAGGTGTGCATCCACTATTCTGCCCGTTTACAACCATCCTGATTTACAGCAGAGCAGGGTGCATTTCTGCTGAGTGGTCATATCACCATCATCATATCACCAGGTCCAGCTGCAGTGGTCATATCACCATCATCATATCACCAGGTCCAGCTGCAGTGGTCATATCACCATCATCATATCACCAGGTCCAGCTGCAGTGGTCATATCATCAGGTCCAGTTGCACAATAGCTACATACAGATCAAAAGCCCAGCACTAACACAGCCCACAACAAGCCACAAGCCCTGCTCAAATATGCAGCAATATTCCCCATAAGCCAACATCTTTATGCCAGTACTTCTAATGACTGGATCTAATGTGTGTATGTGTGTGTGTGTGTGTGTGGATCTAATGACTAAATGTATCCAAGCTCTACTGAGGTGAATGAGGACCATACATGGCTGTGGTGCTGTGTGTGTGTGTGTGTGTGTGTGTATGTGTGTGTATGTGTGTGTATGTGTGTGTGTGTGGGGGTGTGTGTGTATGTGTGTGTGTATGTGTGTGTATGTGTGTGTGTGGGGGGGGGTGTTTCAGCATCAGACACAAAAGAGAGGCATTCTCTGCCTGAGTTGCATAAGCAGCATAACTAAGGGCTGCAGTAATACACACAGAGGGCCGCAGGCGAGTCAGTCTTACCTAATGGGCCCATACCTAACCCAGCATGCCAGCGGCAGAGCAGTGCTCACCACAGGCCACACAGGTACACAGGTACAGGCCTGGACAGGTGTGTTATCGCATCAGGAACTGACACAAGCAAACCACTTAATCATGGGGGGGGCAAGAGAAACAATAAAGACCCCCCCCCCCCCACACACACACACACACATACACACACACACACACACACACACACACACACACCGGCCCCCATCAGGCCTCCATTTTGGAAACAGAGGGCGTGTCTGTACAGTGCTCAGTGTCCTGTAACTAGGGAGCAGAACAGAGTGGGGGGGTGGGTCAGGGGGTAATGGGTGGGGGGGTGCGGGGTGATGGGGGGGGGCAGCGGTTCTGTGTTGGCCACCACATAGTTATCATTCCTTACAGATGAGGGACATGGGGGATCTCACAGGGTGGGGGATCGCGACAGACTAAACACACACACAGAGTGTGAGAAAGACAGATGGAATGAGAGAGAAAAGAAAGAATGAAAACTTCTCCCGAGAAGGACAAAGTGCAACAATACAGAGAATGTCAACAACAACAGAGAGCAGAGAGACACAGACACAGCAAGAGGAGAGACAGAAAGAGAGACAGACAGAGAGACAGAAAGAGAGACAGAAAGAGAGACAGACAGAGAGACAGAAAGATAGACAGAAAGAGAGACAGACAGAGAGACAGAAAGATAAGACAGAAAGATAGACAGACAGAGAGACAGAAAGAGCGACAGAAAGATAGACAGACAGAGAGACAGAAAGATAGACAGACAGAGAGACAGAAAGAGAGACAGAAAGAGAGACAGACAGAGAGACAGAAAGATAGACAGACAGAGAGACAGAAAGAGAGACAGAAAGATAGACAGACAGAGAGACAGAAAGATAGACAGACAGAGAAACAGAAAGAGAGAGAGGGTTTGTATGTCTGAGTTGCGGTTTTGACAGGCGCACAGTATAAGAACAATGCCCACCCCCCCTCCAGTTCACACACACAAACACACATACACACTTACACACACACACTTACACACAAATACACACACTTACACACACACACACACTGCAGTACAGTGTAAGTACAATACTGCACCCCACCCCACCTCTCCTCTTGAGCTCCACTCACACACAGGCCGTCAGCAGAGCCCTGCGGGCCAGAGGGGCACTAACAATGTGGGCCAGTCAAAATACGCCGGCCTGGTAATACCCTAACCCTGCCAGTCAAAATACGCCGGCCTGGTAATACCCTAACCCTGCCAGTCAAAATACGCCGGCCTGGTAATACCCTAACCCTGCCAGTCAAAATACGCCGGCCTGGTAATACCATAACCCTGCCAGTCAAAATACGCCGGCCTGGTAATACCATAACCCTGCCAGTCAAAATACGCCGGCCTGGTAATACCCTAACCCTGCCAGTCAAAATACGCCGGCCTGGTGGTAATACCCTAACCCTGCCAGTCAAAATACGCCAGCCTGGTAATACCCTAACCCTGCCAGTCAAAATACGCCGGCCTGGTAATACCCTAACCCTGCCAGTCAAAATACGCCGGCCTGGTGGTAATACCCTAACCCTGCCAGTCAAAATACGCCGGCCTGGTAATACCCTAACCCTGCCAGTCCTGGTAGTCACAGCACGCCCTGCTTAATACGCTAACCCTGGTAGTCACAGCACACCCTGCTAAATACGCCGGCCTGGTAGTCACAGCACGCCCTGCTAAATACGCCGGCCTGGTAGTCACAGCACGCCCTGCTAAATACGCCGGCCTGGTAGTCACAGCACGCCCTGCTAAATACGCCGGCCTGGTAGTCACAGCACGCCCTGCTAAATACGCTAACCCTGGTAGTCACAGCATGGCCTGCTATCGGGTCGCCATGGCCCAGTACTGGAACCTCACAGCTACACTGGGGACAGGCCCACTCTGGCCACATTCACTCTCACCACGCCCACCATGGCCACGCCCACCCCACACATGTCACATCTGGCCACACCCACTCTGGTCACGCCCACTCTGACCACGCCCACTCTGACCACGCCCACTCTGTCCAGGTCTCATCTGACCACGCCCACTATGACCACACCCGCTCTGGCCACGCCACACCGTCTGCTGCCACCGGATTGGTTATTGCAGAGAGGGAAAAAACAAATCCACACACTAGTTGTTCTGCATGCTTCTGTCTGAATGTCAGTGTTCCATTTTTGCAGCACCAAGTAACCATTTTCTTTAAAACCACCTTTATATTATTGCACAAGTTACAAGTTACCACCTTTATATTACTGCACCTTTATATTATTGCACAAGTTCTTGTACATGGTGGCCTAACGTGGTCATTAAGATGCCTGGGCAGGGCGATACAGAGCTCCATGTTATATACCGATATACATACAACGGCATAAAAATATGAAAATGGACACCGCTAAGTCTCCCTCGATGAGATCAGTGGAGACCACAGTAGCCTCCCAATCAGATTCCTCACAAACACAGTAGCATATATGCTAACACACAAACACACACACACACACACACACACAAACACACACACACACAAACACACACACACACACACACACACACACAAACACACACACACACACACACACACACACACACACACACAAACACACACACACACACACACACACACACACATTACTACTGCAGAGTGAGGCCAGGGGAAAATCTTTCATTTGTAAAGTGGTTCAAACCACAGCGATAACCGAGTCCGTGGTTTGGTTGCAACTAGAGAGTGGCCAGGAGTGGACTGGAGAGGCCTAGAAACATACAGTTGAAAAAGTAGAAAAAAGAAAAGGAAAAAAGGAAATAACAGGATTTTGCAGTCATATGATTGTGGCATTCTTCGCGGCATTAACCCAACACCAAAAGGAAATGGTCACAGAAGAGAAAGGGGGGTTGCTGGGGGAAGGTCCTGTCTGGGCAAATCTAACGGCATCAACACCATGTGAATTCACCTGAGTTTTTTTTTTGTAACTATTCCAAATTCCTGCAGGCTAAAGTCACTCCATCTCTTTCTTTCACTAGATACTGCGCTCTGCTGCTAAGCTAGCCACACCCGGCCAACCAAGACAAACCCACTTTATCCACTAGATGCTACGCTAACCCTACGCTAATACACTTAGCTGCCCCACATGCTTCACCAAAACAGGATTTACAACAGGAAAAAAGGCTTTTTTTCCTTTTACCTGACTAATGGTGTGGGAGACAAAGAGACAGAGGTGGATGAGGAAAGAGGAAGATGAGGACAGAGAGCAAGAACAGGGTGAGAGAGAGAGAGCAAGAGAGAGAGCGTGAGAGGGAAGAAGAAAAAGACAGGGAGAGGTGGAGGGGCAAAATGAGAATAAGAGCAAGCACAGGGGAAAAGAAAAAGGGTAGAAACAGATGAAAAAGGGTAGAAACAGATGAAAAAGGGTAGAAACAGATGAAAAAGGGTAGAAACAGATGAAAAAGGGTAGAAACAGATGAAAAAGGGTAGAAACAGATGAAAAAGGGTAGAAACAGATGAAAATAAAGGAGGAACAGTGACAGTGGGAGAGAAGGAGATAGTGGGCAAAAGACAGAGCTGAGATGAGGACGAGGGTGAGGAGAAGACACACGTGACATTAATATTTAATTGTTCGCGTTGAAAAGCAGGATGTGTACAAAGCTCACTGTAATCCGAGTGCCTGTTTGAGGATCACACATGAAGCTACGGCCAACACAGCAGCATCTGGGCAGGGTCTAAGGGCGGAGGGGTGTGTGTGTGTGTGTGTGTTGGTTGGGGGGGGGGGGGGGGGTGTGTGGGGGGGCATCTGGGAGGTTGGGGTAAGTGTGTGTGTGTGTGTGTCTGTTGGTTGAGGGGATGTCCGAGTGCCTGTTTGAGGATCACACATGAAGCTACGGCCAACACAGTAGCATCTGCTCTCAGCCAGGCAGGGGCTAAGGGCGGAGGGGTGTGTGTGTGTGTGTGTGTGTGTTGGTTGGGGGGGGGTGTGTGTGTGGGGGGGTCTGGGAGGTTGGGGTAAGTGTGTGTGTGTGTTGGTTGGGGGGGGGTGTGGGGGGTCTGGGAGGTTGGGGTAAGTGTGTGTGTGTGTGTGTGTTGGTTGGGGGGGGGGTGTGGCTTGACGTCTGGAGCCAGGCAGGGTCTAAGGGTGGGAGGGTTGGTGTGTGTGTGTGTGTGTGTGTGTGTGTGTGTGGGTGGGTTGGCGTCTGGAGCGAGGCAGGGTCTAAGGGTGGGAGCTACAGAGGGTGGAGGGGTTGGGGTGTGTGTGGGGGGCATCTGGGAGGTTGGGGTGGATGTGTGTGTGTGTGTTGGTTGGCGTCTGGAGGTTGGGGTGTGTGTGTGGGGGGGGGGGGGGGGGGGGGTCTGGAGGTTGGGGTGTGTGTGTGTGTGTGTGCGGGGGAGGTTGGGGTGTGGGGGGGGGGGTATCTGGGAGGTTTGGGTGGGGCATGTGGGGGTGGGTGTAGGATGGAGGGGTTGATGTGGCTCTCCCTCTCAAATCCAGGCCTGTCATTTACACTGAGGTTATGTTACATGCTTGCCTTTGCAGCATGCCCGGCCTTTGGCCATCTCCTCCCTCTGTCATGGACTCTGTGGATTACATATTCCCATCCCTATCCCTAACCCTCCCACTGACATATGGGTGAGAGGGGAGCTGCGGGTTCCTCCTTTTCGGGGGGAGGGGGGGTGGGGGGGTATCCTGCCAATAACTTACAGCAGATGTACACAGCACTGCCACAGCCCACGCCATGAGAGTGAGGGAGGACCCAGTAAGGGACACCATGAGAGTAAGGGAGGACCCAGTCATCACTGAACAGCATCTGTGATCTCTGATTTCTGGCATCTGTGATCTGTGAATATATTCTTTGAGAACGTCTGTGCCAATGGCCATATTTTTTGCTAAACAACATCTCTGTGTCTGGTGACAGAAAATTGTCCCTCATACAATAAACCATTAACCTGTTAGGAGAAGCCATTTTACAGGCGATCACATACGTAATGTGACTGCTTTGAAAAGGGACAGTGATATTTAATCAATGTGGGTGCTGGAATGTCCAACATAGAAACATGGAGCCTAACCCAGGAAAACCCCCTCGTCATGACAACCCCTCATCATGAAGCATCCTTCCGGGACACCACCAAATGGTGTCTGACAAGCATTTTTTAAAAACAGCACATTTAAATGCCTGTGTTGTCAGGAACAGAGAACATACAGCTCAATCAAACCTAGGGCTGTGTTTTAATCCCTCTCACTGTGGCCTTGCTACTTCTAGCCACCTTCAGACTATCTGGCCCATCTGCAGTGGTGTTATTGCCTCTAGCCACCTTCAGACTATCTGGCCCATCTGCAGTGGCGTTATTGCCTTCAGACTATCTGGCCCATCTGCAATGGTGTTATTGCCAGACTATCTGGCCCATCTGCAGTGGTGTTATTGCCACTAGTCACCTTCAGACTATCTGGCCCATCTGCAGTGGTGTTATTGCCTTCAGACTATCTGGCCCATCTGCAATGGTGTTATTGCCACTAGTCACCTTTAGACTATCTGGCCCATCTGCAGTGGTGTTATCTGGCCCATCTGCAATGGTGTTATTGCCAGACTATCTGGCCCATCTGCAATGGTGTCATTGCCACTAGCCACCTTCAGACTATCTGGCCCATCTGCAGTGGCGTTATTGCCTTCAGACTATCTGGCCCATCTGCAGTGGTGTTATTGCCAGACTATCTGGCCCATCTGCAATGGTGTCATTGCCACTAGCCACCTTCAGACTATCTGGCCCATCTGCAGTGGCGTTATTGCCTTCAGACTATCTGGCCCATCTGCAGTGGTGTTATTGCCAGACTATCTGGCCCATCTGCAATGGTGTCATTGCCACTAGCCACCTTCAGACTATCTGGCCCATCTGCAATGGTGTCATTGCCACTAGCCACCTTCAGACTATCTGGCCCATCTGCAGTGGCGTTATTGCCTTCAGACTATCTGGCCCATCTGCAGTGGTGTTACTGCCGTATTGCCTAGCGAGGTGATGCACATGGCGAACAGAACAGGCCCAAGTACTGACCCCTGGAGCACCCCTGTGGAAAGGTAGCCGGACGAGGACAGCTGTCCTCGCCATGACACTTTAAAGGAGTGCCCAGTGACATAGGATTGTTCCTCATGCCCGTGTTTGAAAGTATAATTAGCAGTATGCTGTAGTTGATTGTATCGAAGGCAGCTGATAGGTCGAGTAGGATGAGTACTGATGATCCCAAAAATCCAAAAACTTGAATCACTGAAGAATGGCTTTTTTAGGTGCTTGAGATAAAAAAGTAACAAGGCTGTTTAAAAAAAACATGCAGCCCTCTCCAGCACCTGGACACATTTGTGTATGTGTGTGTGTGTGTGTGTGTGTGTGTATGTGTATGTGTGTGTGTGTGTTAACCAGACCATGAAAGGAAATGCGCTCTGAGTTTCACAAAATCAAAAGTCCACGATCTGTTTACAAAGAGTTTCACTTTTCCCCAATGTTTGTTTGCCATTCCCACCTTCCTAAAGTGCCTTTATTTGTTTTTTTTTATTTCAGGAGGTTTTCAGGAAAAACATCTACAAGCGCCACATTTCCTACCAAACTGACCAACAACAATAAGAGATGCCCACAGGGGAGCACAGGAAGGCCAGCACTGACTCACTCACAGACATGCTGACTAGCTTACAGGCATCACAGACATGCTGACTAGCATCCCAGGCCTCTTAACTCACTCACACACATGCTGACTAGCTACAGGCATCACAGACATGCTGACTAGCTCACAGACATGCTGACTAGCTACAGGCATCACAGACATGCTGACTAGCTCACAGACATGCTGACCATCTACAGGCATCACAGACATACTGACTAGCTTACAGGCATCACAGACATGCTGACTAGCTACAGGCATCACTCACAGACATGCTGACTAGCTACAGGCATCACAGACATGCTGACTAGCTCACAGACATGCTGACTAGCTACAGGCATCACAGACATGCTGACTAGCTTACAGGCATCCCAGGCCTGGCTTAAGCACTGTATAACAGGAAATGACATAAGGGAAACCAGGAAACAGTCAAATTAGATTATTTCTGTGACTGCAAACAGTGTAAGAAATCAAGCATGTGCATCTGTTAATGAACACAATATCTCTCAGTAGTGGTAAAGGGTTCTCTCTCTCTCTCTTTCTCTCTCTCTCCCTCTCCCTCTCCCTCTCTCTCTCTCTAAAGTGGTAAAATGGTTCTCTCTCTCTCTGTCTCCTTCTCTCTAGAGTGGTAAAGGGTTCTCTCTCTCTCTCTTTCTCTCTCTCTCCCTCTCTCTAAAGTGGTAAAGGGTTCTCTCTCTCTCTCTCTCCCTCTCTCTAGAGTGGTGAAGGATTCTTTCTCTCTCTCTCCCTCTCTCTCTCTTTCTCCCTCTCTCTAGAGTGGTGAAGGGTTCTCTCTCTCTCTCCCTCTCTCTCTCTCTCTCCCTCTCTCTAAAGTGGTAAAGGGTTCTCTCTCCCTCTCCCTCTCTCTCGAGTGGTAAAGGGTTCTCTTTCTCCCTCCCTCTCTCTAGAGTGGTAAAGGGTTTTTGCTCTGTGGACTCATGGCCTCTCTGGTTGAGTGCTTTCGTATATATATATATATATATATAATATCTTTAGCGCCCTCCTTCCTGCTACCCACCTGATGCCCCGTGTGCCATAATATGAGACAGAGTATGAGACAGAGTATGTGCCATAATATGAGGCAGAGATCCTGGAGGTTTTACCAGCAGTTTGCACAGGCAATTGCTCACAGTCTCTCACATTCCCTGGCCTTGCACTAGAGGGAGAGAGAGAGGGAGAGAGGGAGAGAGAGAGGGAAGAGAGAAATAAGGAAAACTGAGGAAGAGAGAGAGGGAGAGAGAGAGGGAAGAGAGAAATAAGGAAAACTGAGGAAGAGAGAGAGGAAGAGAGAGAGGGAAGAGAGAAAGAAGGAAAACTGAGGAAGAGAGAGAGGGAGAGAGAGGGAAGAGAGAAATAAGGAAAACTGAGGAAGAGAGAGAGAGAGAGGGAGAGAGAGAGGCTCTGTGTGCTGTACACATGTGTGTGTGTGTGTGTGCGTTCTGACATGGGCTGTGTGTGTGTGTGTGTGTGTGTGTGTCTATGTGTGTGTGTGTGTGTTCTGACATGGGCTGTGTGTGTGTGTGTGAGTGTGTGTGTGTGTATGTATGTGTGTGTGTGTGTGTGTGTGTGTGTATGTGTGTGAGTGACGTGGTGAACATGTATCGTAGAGTATCATTCGGATGCATAAATAAGGCCCCTTAGTTGGTTGAGCTGGTCTTTTTTGCTCAGTCTTTAAAAGCTAATATTCTCATGCTTACTAAAGCTCGTGTTGTAAAAATATATGCACAGAAAAAGATGTCCTAGGAATTGCATATATTTTTACCACAAAACATGAAACCAACCTTTAGAAAGATGGTAGCAAGTAGGGCTGAATGATTTCTTGTTTTCTGATCAGAATAGCGATTTCAGACGACACGATTATGTGATCGCCAAAGCTACATTAGCTAGGATCAGGTTCTGTTGCCTGTGTAGCTCCGGCCGTGTGTGTGTGTGTGTGTGTGTGTGTGTGTGTGGCCAAAGCTACATTCTTTTTGCAGCGCTCCTGACTGACACAGGATCAGGTTCTGTTGCCTGTGTAACTCCGGCCGTGTGTGTGTGTGTGTGTGAGAGTGTGTGTGTGTGTGTGTGTGTGTGCGTGCGTGTGTGTGTGTGTGTGTGTGTGTGTGTGGTTTGCCATTGTAACTCCTGACTGACCCAGAATCAGGTTCTGTTGCCTGTGTAACTCCGGCCGTGTGTGTGTGTGTGTCTGTGTGAGAGTGTGTGTGTGTGTGCGTGTGTGTGTGAGTGTGTGTGTGTGTGTGTGTGTGTGTGTGTGTGTGTGTGTGTGTGCGTGTGTGTGGTTTGCCAGTGTAACTCCGGCCGTACTCTGCCCCGACTAAGAAGCTTCAGCTTGGCAGAAAGCTAAAGAAAAAGCCAGCCAACGATCAGAAGTAGTTTCACTTAAGCTGGTCTTTACTTTATTTTGTGAAACTGAAACACTGTAAAAAACGAAACACAAACACGTGGCTAGTTTAACCACTGCGATTAGCATACATATATTTAACAATATTTAACATTTAAGCTAGTCATTTTATGCACATTTGTAATGAAATACAAGAACAACAAGAAGGGTGTAAACATTAAGGTGTAACTCACAGACATGAATTATGCATTTTGATTATGTGTTTTAAGATAAGCTGACTAGATTGTGAGAAGAGCGAAATCTACAGGGAGAACTTAAGTTTGTGATTAAACTTTGTGGCCTCCAAGGCAACTACTTCACTACGGCAAGCCTAGAGGGACACAAGATAGTTCTCGCAGGGGCAGAACAGTCAGTATAGTTTTTCTCTTAATATTGTTTTGAGGCCCTTACAAATACTTTGTATAAATACTTTGAATAATTTAAATTAGAATGCTAAAAGAATATCATCAATAGTAGATGATGAATACTGTGTTATGTGCTTTTGATCAGTGATTTCCTTACTGTTGTCTGTAATATGGCTTTTTGGGTGAACTTTGTTCTCTTTTGCTTTACAAAGCAAAATCTGCTTTGTAAAGTTTACCATTATTCTCCTGACATTTTCAGCCTGTAATTCTCATGCAGGTTTCTTGTTAAGGCGAGACACGGCAGGTGAAAACATCGATTTTTCATGTCCTGGTCAAAATTGAGATTTTGGGCTAATTTGCATCCTTAACATGTAATCTTTCACACTGCTACAAAGAAAATGTCAAAATTATACTTTTAGGTGTTTATTTTATTACACTTTGTCAACTTGCGCCTGTGATTTTTACCGAAGATTCACAAAAAGTTAGCTTTCTCACGCACGAAGTCATATCGCAACTAGGCTCTGTCATATGCCATCCATGGTATCGTTGTAAAGCTCTCAGTCTGCTGCATAACGTTATCTACTCCAAATATGGACAGTTCCGCTGTATCAACCACCAATCCTGAATGTTTACAGGGAGTTTTAAACATACAGTCAAATCTGATTGGCTGTACTCGATTTCCAGCAAGACGATTCGTTCAAATGTATCACGTGGTATACTCTCACGCTTCCTAGTTAGCTTTCTGTCGAACACTCTATGGAGATGTCTACAACAACGTGACGATTTAAAGCTTCCCAGAGGAGACTAATACAACTGACACTTGCAAGAAACTGTAAGGCAAAGGAAAGTAATAAATTAGATGACAAAATTCCTTGTCAAAGTGCATCATTATGTACGCTGTCTTTGGGGAAACGGGAGCGTTCAGATAGCGGCAATGACCACCACCATGCCACGCAGCAGTGGCTCGTAGGTCATGTTACAGGTGTGAATTAATTGATCAGTAGCCAATTTGTCTTATTTATAGTTATAACTTTATAACTTACAATCGAACCACATAATCACTGGTTTTGTAACCGTTTGTTGCTTGAGTGCAGCGTGTGTAAGGGGTGACAAGTACAGCAGACATGTCTTCACGTCCACCACTTGTCTCCATCCAGCTGATTTTAGCACAACTCAATTAGTATATTTGTCTAAATTCATGGCAGTATTTTCTGAAGCTGAGGATATGCACCTCGGTTTGCTTTCACTTTTCTGTCTACATAACATCATTTGCATCTTTGTATGAGGATACAATAATACACAGAAAATAATGTGGCATTTCATTTAGTATTTTATGCTGATCAGTTTTACTTTTACCTTACATATTTCTAAATATGCAAAAACTAAAGTAAGTTAAAACTAAGGTGGACATGAACATAATGCAGCATAAGAAAATACTACCTCCTGGGGAGATTTAAAAGTGAGTTTGCAAAAAAGAAACAGCTGGGCCTACACTTACACAGTGCACTTAGGCACATGTGCAACACAGACAACAAAGTAGGCCTATCCTGTTTTGTTTTTGTACTGTGTTGTAAGTCACTTTGGACACAAGTATCTAGTTTACTATAGAAACCATAACCATTTTATTCCATACAAACATTCCTAGTCTTATAAGTGATTCTCTAGGACTGTAAGCATATGCTTGGCGCCAATGGTATTGTATATGTAGGTACTTTGGATAAAAGTGTCTGAAAAAACATAACCATAACCAAAATAATCAGCTAAATACAAAAAATTAAACATAATGTATGTAATTCCTTGATAGCATGGATATGTAGACTGTTAACTAACATGGGGGAACTAGGTACTGTAATGGTTGTGTTCTATCACGTCCGGTCAAGTTTGTGATGTAAGCGTCATCAGTTGAAGGCCTTGTAATGTGTTATTTTGGATGTTATGATCAGTAATGGATGAAGTAATAATAAGTTTTAGATGTTATACAGTGTGACACATGGATCTTACTTGGACCTAAAAGCATAGTTTGTTTGTAATTCATGGCATTCATTAGAAATTTGTGGATTTTTGCCATACAAATCTTTAAGGGCCGTTTTCTCAAAATGACTTTTTTCTCACGCTCTGAGCGACAAATCTCAACTTCTGTATGATGTACCTTCACCAAACTTTACAGTCTTATTCCTAACTATATTGTGAAGGTTTTTACAGAGGGGTTTGTTGATATCTCATTTAGGACCTGATTTATATGACATTATGTGCTATAAAATAGGGCGAAAATCGATTTTTTGAGGCTATTGGCAGTATTTTCTGATTTACTGGATAACAAAAGAAGATAATTACAATTCCCTCTGTAAATATTTTAGTATTTAAGTTGTTAACAAAATAAAAAAAGAATTTTGAATCTGGCTGTTTCAGGCGGTCAGATTTTTCGCTTTGAAAAATATGCAAATTAGCGCATATTTAATGAGGTATAAGCTAATTAGCATATTAAAACATGAAAATACAGAAAACTTCCAATACATTTTTTTCTCCTATTAATGTGGTTAATCAACTGGTGAAGTTTCATTGTGATATCTGCAAGTAATTTTTTTTCCCCTATTCACCTGTAGTGTCTTGCCTTAATAAATACATCCGAAATCAATTCTTAACTTTAGTTTTCATTATTGCATTAGAGTAATGGCATTTATTGTTTTAATGGTATGATGCAATTTTCTGCCATGTTTGTAAATGTTACTGTACATTGTGTATATTGCACTGGAGCCTGAGTTGAAGAAAATCATTAATCAAATTGAAGTCGCAATATCTGCCAGAAAAATTGCAATTAGATTTTTCCCTAAAATCGTTCAGCCCTAGTAGCAAGGCAGTAATTCAGAATCCTGGATGCATTCCAAATCTCCGAATCCAACATTGAATTAGGGGCTGTCCCAGAGGGGAAATAATGGGTATTTTGGGAGTGAAAAGGGGCAAATCACAAGATCGGGCGGAGCCATAGACATCTTGGAGCTCTTGCTATGGGGAAGTGGGACCCGGCACGGCCAACCACAGTCTTCCAGTGCTCTTCGTGATAGGCTGGTTTTAAACTTTATTATGAAAGCTAAGTGTGAGGGTTAGAATTTATAATCATTATAAAAGATTGTGTCTTTAAAATACAGGCAAATCCCTCTGCAGTTCCATTTTTTATGTTTCTTTTCTTGAACTGTTCTCGCGGAGGTGTTTTTATGACTCTTGTTGGACATGTTTTTATATCCAAATGAAGGGGGGAGCAGAGACTTCAGATGTCCTGATATTAAACAAAGATACCACTAAGAAACAAGGCTACAACTTCACGGTGAAAAATAAAAACACTCTCCTGAATACCAGCCTGCTGTTTCTGTGGAAACAAATGATTTAGGGGTTTTCACGTGAGAAGTAGGCATCACATGAATCTGTTGGGCTCTTTGTTGCCCTGGGCCTTAATAACGTCATTTAAATCTGAGCGAAGAAATGAGCATGTCCCTCTCCCTGAGACGCCACCACAGCTGCCTGCTAGCCGCTAACCGCTAACCCACTGAGCCTTAATGTGTCACAGTCGCGCTACGCCC
This sequence comes from Setipinna tenuifilis, assembly GCA_030347295.1. Classification (NCBI taxonomy): domain Eukaryota; kingdom Metazoa; phylum Chordata; class Actinopteri; order Clupeiformes; family Engraulidae; genus Setipinna; species Setipinna tenuifilis. Next base: position 166,574 of record CM059273.1, on the reverse strand, counting down.
CTTCCTCAAGCACAGCACATTCACATTACACATTACACATAAGGGGGGGGTCAATTATTACAGAGAATGTAAACATGCCGTTTTTAAAAAGATCTTTGCCAGTGCAAAGCACAGTTTCCCTCTGCACAGAGTGAGGGGCACAGGCAGGCAGACAGGCAGACTGGGATTGTCCCAGGATTGTCCCAGGTCTGGCACAGATTTAGTGCAGATGGCCTGGGATTGTCCCAGGTCTGGCACAGATTTAGTGCAGATGTTTAACCCTTTAAGTGCAGGCTAGGGACAGATGTTTAACCCTTTAAGGAAAACAATCACAACTATACGATTAGAGGTTTCCAGTCAAAGACTCTGTTCCATTTGACAATGCAGTAATTAACTCAAGTGAGCATGAACACGGGCAGAGATATGGACCTCTGTGTCAGAACAGTTCCTTTGAAAGTATATAATACAATGTACATAAGAACACTTTAATGCTTTGTTTCATTCAAACTAGCAACACTGAGATTTACATGCCAAATGAAAGACTGGTGTTGTCATATTTCATCTTATTCTGCCAGTAAGGCCTTTGAGTCCTAAACACATGTCAGCAGTAAGGCCTTTGAGTCCTAAACACATGTCAGCAGTGGTGTTAAGGTGAGAAGGGGGGAGAATCCTGCAGTGGGTCGTCCCAGGAAGGATATCTCTATCCAGCGAACTCAGGCTTAGGGTTAGTACTCAGTAACAGTCAGCGATGACTGACCTATTAAATAATGCCCGTATGCTGAGGGGAGGGGCTACATAGTCCCCGTATGCTGAGGGGAGGGGCTACATAGTCCCCGTATGCTGAGGGGAGGGGCTACATAGTCCCCGTATGCTGAGGGGAGGGGCTACATAGTCCCTGTATGCTGAGGGGAGGGGCTACATAGTCCCCGTATGCTGAGGGGAGGGGCTAAAGAGTCCCCGTATGCTGAGGGGAGGGGCTAACTAGTCCCCGTATGCTGAGGGGAGGGGCTAATTAATGCCCGTATGCTGAGGGGAGGGGCTACATAGTCCCTGTATGCTGAGGGGAGGGGCTAAACCAGCTGCTCCACACCGCAGTGCCCAGCAGCATCTCTGAGTAGTGCAGTCGTCCTGCTTCGCTTTACCTGAACAGGTGTACCGGGACCCAGGCCAGTCGCGTACTCAATGCAATATCCAGTAATATCCAGTCTTTATATTCAAGGGAGAGATCTGGTGTAAAATGAACTCGGGATATGTTAAAACTGGGTAACGAGCTGATATGTTTGCTGGAGAGCAAAACTATGCTAGCCTGTTGCATTCCAAACTTTATTATTTTTATCAGATTTGTCAAAAAGACTCAGTATGCTAATGATTGGGGCTTTAGCTTGAGGACATCGACATTTTTAAATCATTAAAAAAGCTAAAAGTAGCCCCACACTTCCTGGTAACAAGGGCCCTGACATTTAAAACAAGGCATTGAGAACTTTCTTCACATACTTACGAAAGTCTTTATTAACGTACACAACGTATTCCAATGTCTTGGCTTTTGTAGGTCACAAGTAATCTTAACTTTAAAGAAGCCTTCCCAGAGTTCCACACACACACACCATCACACACACCACACCACACACACACCCCACCATCCCACACACACACACACACACACACACACACACACACACACACACAGATACCCACCACAGTGCTACACACACCACCTCACACACACACACCCATCCTACACACACACACACACTACCCCACTCACACACCCCACCATCCCACACACACACACACACACCACCCCACACAGACACCCACCATCCTACACCCACACACACACAGACACACACCACCATGCCACACACACCACCCCACCATCCTAAACACACACAGACACACACCACCGTGCCACACACACACACACACACAGACACACACCACCATGCCACACACACCACCCCACCATGCCGGTGAGCGGGCAGCATCAGCTGTTCTCAGTCCTGCAGGAGGAAGTGTGCTGGAGACAGACCCTGCCACACAGGAAGTGAGGAAGTTCTGCTGGTCACGGCAGTGTGTGTGAGTGCGTGTGTGTGTGTGTGGGTGTGTGTGCGTGTGTGTGTGTGTGTGTGCGTGCGTGCGTGTGTGTGTGTGTGTGTGTGCGTGTGTGTGTGAGTGTGTGTGTGCATGTGTGTGTGTGAGTGTGTGTTTGTGTGTGTGTGTGTGTGCGCGTATGTGTGTGTGCGCGTATGTGTGTGTGCGCGTATGTGTGTGTGCGCGTATGTGTGTGTGTAGAGAGAGGTTATTCCATATGGAACAACAGGATAGCAAATCAAAGGCACCCCCTCCAACACACACACACACACACACTCACACTCACACACACACACACACACACACACACACACACACACACACACATCCACAGTACCCCCCACCACCACACAGAACTGCGCTGCTGCTCTTGCTAAGCCCCAGTGGCGCTGCAACACACACACACACACACACACACTCACACACACACACACACACACACACACACACACACTGCGCTGCTGCTCTTGCTAAGCCCCAGTGGCGCTGCAATAAGGGGAAATCCCTTTAAGACCACAGCCCTGTTCATCACCATCAGCTCTCCTCAGACATGCTGGCCTATCAGCAGGCCTGTTATTCCACTGTGGCAAAGCGGCCAGCCAATCACAGTTCTGTTTCTACCATGCTATACACGATCTACCACCCTCTTTAGTCAAACACAAACGTCGCTGTCAAGTCCTATTAAAAAAACTCTTAGAGATGTTGAATGTTGGCCATGTAATTAACTAGAGCAGAGAGGAGTGCAATCTAGACATATGACAGTAGTGATGTCACCAAAAGAAAAACACACCAAATTAGTTTCAACAAGACCGATAGATTTCGGTCAGGCCGAGATCCACTATTTACACACACACACACATAAACACTCAACCAATGTTAAAAACACACACATGCACTCTCAACCAGAGTGCTCATTTGTGATTAATAATAATAAAGGCACAGGCCGCTTCGCAGCTCCTGTTAGTCACACTCACGCAGCTCAGCCTTCAGGGGGACTGTCTGACCAAACACAAGAAAAAAAGAACTGAGACTTGATTTGCCACTGGATTTTGAGGAACGGAAACACACACATTCACACACTGTCAGCTCGAGCAAGTTTAAGTGTTATACTCAGCAAAAACAAAGTGTACATTTTAGTATTAGTAGCAGCATTGGGTTTCAATATCTTAGCAGTGCTGGTAGCACATGTGTAATTCATGCAGTTGGTTCTCAGGTTAGGTAGAGAGTCCGTCAGACACGTACTACAGTACGTCCACAGATGTCCAAGCAGGGGACAAAAGTGAGTGTGAGAAATGATAAGAATGGGTTAATGCTAAATGGAATGTGTGAATGCCACATGTTAATGGGAGTATGTGGTAATGCTGAAGACCATGCGTGTCTGTCCTCTAGACCATGGTGCTAACGTCAAGCATGACTGAGGCAAATGTTGCCTGATCTGTTCAGTTTGCTGAATCAGACAGGTGGCTCCCTAGTGAGTTCTCCAGAATCCCTCAAACGCCTGCTCATGACCCCTGACCCCTGCCATGGCGGTGAGCACGCTCAGACCGGTTGAGCAGGTTTGCAGCAGTCAGACCCTGAGCTCCACTGCACTGCTCCACTGCACTGCTCCCACAGTCAGACCCTGAGCTCCACTGCACTGCTCCATAGTCAGGCCCTGAGCTCCACTGCACTGCTCCACAGGCCCTGAGCTCCACTGCACTGCACTGCTCCCACAGACCCTGAGCTCCACTGCACTGCACTGCTCCCACAGTCAGACCCTGAGCTCCACTGCACTGCTCCCACAGTCAGACCCTGAGCTCCACTGCACTGCTCCCACAGTCAGACCCTGAGCTCCACTGCACTGCTCCCACAGTCAGACCCTGAGCTCCACTGCACTGCTCCACAGTCAGGCCCTGAGCTGCACTGCTCCCACAGACCCTGAGCTCCACTGCACTGCACTGCTCCCACAGTCAGACCCTGAGCTCCACTGCACTGCTCCACTGCACTGCTCCACAGTCAGACCCTGAGCTCCACTGCTCCACAGAGGGTAGAGTCACACACTGAGCTCTGATACCTCAGCCTGATAGGTAGGCCCAGACCTCTGATACGTTAGGCTGATAGGTAGACCCAGACCTCTGATACGTTAGGCTGATAGGTAGACCCAGACCTCTGATACGTTAGGCTGATAGGTAGGCACTGTCTGAGAAATTCCACCCATTACTATGGTCAGTGACGGTTCTATAGTGTTTTACGCCCCGGGCGAGACCTCAGACAAGGATGAGACCAACTACAGAAAGAAGGTTCAGATGTTGTCAGTGGTGTTCAGCTAACAACCTACTACTTAACATCTCTAAGACTAAAGAAATCATCATCAACTTTAGAAAACGAACTATAGTATCCTGCTGGAGACCTTCTTCAGAAGCTGGACGAGAGCCTGCTGAGGTACAACACCACGGTGTGGTTTGCCAGCTGCTCTGCACAAGACAAGAAGGAGCTGCAGAGGTGGTGAGGTCAGCTGAGAGACCTGTTGGCCACCCCATAGTCAGCAAGAGCTGAGAGACCTGTTGGCCACCCCATAGTCAAGCAGAGCTGCCACCCCTACTAGGCACCCCATAGTCAAGCAGAGCTGGCCAGCCCTACTAGGCACCCCATAGTCAAGCAGAGCTGGCCAGCCCTACTAGGCACCCCATAGTCAGGAGGAGCTGGCCAGCCCTACTAGGCCCCCCATAGTCAAGCAGAGCTGGCCACCTGTACTAGTCCAGCAGAGCTCACATCCTCATCATCACTTTAACCTGCTGCCTTCCCGTAGGCACCACAGCAGCTCACATCCAGTTTCATGCCCAGGGCCCCAGCCTTACTACACTCTCACACACACTAACCCCCACCCCATATCTTATATATTTATTTGATTTTATTAGTAGTATACTTAGTTATGATTGTGATTGGAAAGTTGCCCAGACCGCACTCATCACTGACACTACTGACAGCACTCATCACTGACACGACTCATCACACTCATCACTGACACGACTCATCACACAGATCACTGACACAACTGTGGCATAAAGCAATGTGTTGGATTAACAGGCCACCCCACAGGGGGAAGGCAATGGCATACAGGCCATGTGCTGGGTGCACTGTGCAATAACCGACAGTTTAATATATATAATATGCTGGCACAGATTATTTGCGTTACATAACACTCATTTACATGACTTATGCATCTCTTTGCCATACCTTGCTATTTTTAGACTCTGCAAGACTCTGTTTCAGTCAAACCTAAGATTATGAAGAACGTTTTGGTGTTCAAGCTTTACTGGCCCCTCCTCAAATACAGTATGTTCAGCAAGTCTCCCCTGCTACAGTGCCCGTATTTAGCCGTCCACAACTGTTACTTCAGGCTCAGCACAATGTGATTCATTAAAAGGCACCATAGTAAAAAATAATAATAATAAAAAAACAAGTTTGTCCAAAGCTGATTAGACCTAACCTACGCCAGACTCGCAGTTGCCCATGTGAGGGTAACTGGAAATCCCCCGGGGCACAGCACGGCCTCGCACATGCACGGCTTTCATTCCCGCTCTTGCTCCTTCGTGTTTTTATTACGCCATGATTATGGGCTGCATAATTTGGGCGACTAGACTATAGCAACGAAGCCATACAATAATGTGTATTTACAGGTAGGCGCTTGCGATTGTAGTCACTACTTCAAACAAGGAAAAGTCAGCGATGGATCATGGCAAAGGGGACTGTCACAGTCTTTTGTTCTGGCCAGCGTGTCACCCTACTCAAGTCTGCGAATATTTTGAAATATTTCGGTAAAGATTTTCCATCTACAAACGTTGTGGCCATCTATAAACGTTGGTGTGTTACTTGAATCTTTAGTAACATGTTGAACTTCACACAAAACTACTCCAATTTCAATTGCCATCGGGGTTGCTTGCGGTCCTTCCTGCCTTCCCTCAGTAGATATTCGCCATTACATGCACTTTCGACCGGGCTTGCCGAGGCTTCTTCAAACCCTCCAGTTTAAGACACTAAGAACTCATTTGGCGTGTTAACCAAACGCAATAACACCTTCGAATTTACTTGTAGGCTGCCTCTCATGTGCGAACTGAAGCTCCCCCGCCCACCACCATCCCTGCGCTCTTCCCACGCACACGAGTTGTAAACAATGATCCAGTTCCACAATCCTACAATAAATCTAACAATTGGTTAAATTAATCGTAGCACACAGAGGTGCGACATAAGTTCTTGTGCTGCACTTCGTTGTTGAAATGACTGTGGTTAAACGGGTTTAGGCTTTTGCAAGCATTCTTTTCGTGAGCATAGGTTTTAATAGAAACGCCCCTTAATGATCTTAAAATGGCAGCACAAGAAGGTAACGTTATGCTTTAAATTTCACATTATTGCCCACGGTTGCTATTTATTTTATTCATCTACATTAGACCAAACTCATAATTTTCCGCATAAATAAGAATTAAGTCATACGACTACTGACTTTTACATTTCTTTCTTAGAATCACTTCCTTTAGCCAACTTTAATTACAAACATTCACCCTCCTCTGCCAGAAGACATCCATGCAAAATGAAGCTCTACGCATGTTTACAAAACACATTTTAAAATATCAGCTTTATTACACAGCATCTAGTAGCTTGCTGTGTATTACTGGTAAACAAACATTCTGATCTCGAAAGCAAGCGTAAAAACAAGCATTTGAAGAGTTGCGCTCCAGTGTAAGCTATTCATTATGTTTCATGATAGGCCATTATTACCCCCATAATAAGCGCACTTCAAACCTGCAACATGTCTTGTGTTCCTCAGTTACACGACAAGCGTTTAAGAGGCTACCAGAAGTATACAAATAAAAGAAGTCACTCACCCATCCATTGCACAGAGGAAACGGTGGCGAGGTAAAACGATAATGTTGGCGCAGGAAAATGAAGAAATCGGGTTGGGTGTTGTTAGAAGAGCTCGAGTCTCCAGCACAATTTCACTCTCATAGGCACAAAGACATACTTCCTGCTCCTGACGCGAACGCACAGTAGGCAACACAGGCATGTACAGGCGCCTCACCATACAAAATGGCCTCCCCTACCAGAAAGACACACCTTTGAAGAATTGCAAAACGTAAAATGAGATATGCATCGGCACTGGATGTGTTCAACCACGTGTTCAAAGGCGCAAAGAACAATACTCAATCAGGTCAATTATCAGCCTATGCTGAAACCGACTGTTGCCTACCACATTATATTTCTGCATCAGGCAAATCTTTGACAGCTAGTAGTATTAATTAATTAATCAAGTAAAAATAATCAGAATGGCCAGTAAACAAAACATGTTGGAAAAATGGAAAGTTGCAAACCAACAGATTTTAAATGGTGACTGCAAAAAAATGTTTATCTTTGCGTTTTGTGTATTGAATTAGAGCTGCACAAGATGTCTTAAAATGTGATGTAATATTCAATAAGTTACTTCAGGTATAGGCCTAGGCCGTGTTGTTCACACGCCGCTGTTACGCCCAACATGTTTGCCTATAAGACACCCAGAGCCAAAACGAAGGTCTGACAGTGTTGCTACTACTAAGTTTGGGGTTAGTGTTGTTACTACAATGTTATTTGCGGTGTCAGAATGGTCTCGCCTATGTTATCTCGCGCTGAAACATGTGCAAACTTGTTCCTCCGGTCAAACCTGATTTACTGTGCGCCTAGTTCACAGGCAATGCGGGGTTCATTTCTTAATCAGAGTTAATATGCTATCAGCCACTAGGCTATTATCCTATTACAGATTTGGTATTTAACTTCAACAGGGCAAAGAGCACAATAGTGCACCCAATACATCTAGGCATGTTAGGCTATCATGTGCATATACAGTAGGCTAAATGCAAACTAGGAAAACATCATTGATTTTCACATTCGTTTTGTTGAAAAGAGCAGCTATAGACTTTGGGGTACAAATTACGCAAAACATGTTTAGAAGGCAGGGCAATGTTCTAAACCGTCACTGGCTTTGCAAAAGGGCGAGATTAGGCATGGGCTTTTAAAAACTATACCATAGCAGGAATCAATTAGTTCAGCAATGTAACAATATCCATTCAATATTCAATCGTCTAACTTGGGCATAGAGATCTCACATTGAATACATGGTGTGATGGTTGTAGCCTGATCTGCTTGTTGATCGAATACACCAAAAGTGCATAGCACATTTACTGATAATAGTCATTACGATTTTTTTTTTTTTTTTTTGCAGAAATTTGGCATCTATGCCTGCTGACGTACTTCAAGGCTGTACAAGATATTACTCCTATCAAGATACCCTACCTCAGTGTTAGCCACGCGTTTGTATGAAGCGGCATACTTGCATACTTGAAATTAAGATATGTAGCCTAATCTGTTAAAATGAAACAACCGTTAAAGCACCAGTGCAAATACACACAAAATACACATATCAACAAGGGGAAATAATAACAGTTAAGCAGTGTGTGATAAATAGTTACGAAGGAACACTGATTTTGGAGACATACTGTCGCGGTAGACAGATTTGCTTACTACACTAACAGATAAGACATAAAACGGGTGGCGCTTTAATAAAAGATAGCGTGTAACATCATCTATAAGAAACAGTAATCAGGTTGTGAAAACATTTATGTCGAAGTGGACATTACAGTTGCTCTTACACTTAGCGAACAGTGATACATCTCGGTTTGCGTAGGTCTTTGTGGGTTAAAGGGCACGACATTCTGTTGTATTGGAGACGCTGAAGTCGTTCGCCCCACTGTCATTCATCACAATCGTTGCCTTACCTAGAGTCACACCTCTGCTGTGACTTTTGCAGAGAAGACCCAACATCATGCTGCAAAATACAGGGTGAGTCAGTAATTTTGAAAGCTTGCAAGCGAGTTAGCAAGTTGTGAAAATTGTATGAAGTTAGCAAGCTGGTGTTTACCATTCGGCTAGCTAGCTATTAAAGGCTAGCGTATGAAATGTTCAGTTAGCCAGTCAGTCTACTTCTGTAGTGTTTACTGAAAACGATTTCTGTGTAATTAGGTAAACCAACATTACACTTTATATTAGACGGGTAGTCACTGCATTTGTCTAAAGCAGCATATAAAGTTTAGTCAACGATGTTATCTATCTAGATTAGCTACTCTGACAGTTGTAGTCAACGACGTTAGCGGAGTTATTTACCTAGAGATCTTACATGTTTGACCTACACCGATATAGCATAATCCTACTTTGAATATATTAGGCCAGTTGTGTAAATCCAAAGCTAGAAGTAAGGAATCTTTGCTATTGCTAACCTGCTACTAATTCAACGCACAGTCCTGTAGGTTGGTTGCTCAGCTAACCTAGCTCTTAGCTAACTAGGCAGTACGCTGTCATTGTATTTTTAACGTGTAATGTAGCTTGAAATCGTGCTTAACTTTTCTGTAATAAGATATGGATGTCGCTTTGAACCAGAGCCCCAATAGTGCGTGTGGACATTAGACAAATAGCTCAAATGTGACAGGGCTAGCGCTCATTGACCTTTCACCCAGTTTGTGCAGCTTCATTGAGGTCAAAGTCATTCAGAAGTTCTCATGCAGTTTGATTTACAGTAGTTATACAGTGTAAGTTGCATTTTAAGTCAAATTATAACAAGCAGGAAGTTTTTACTTTTGAATTTAACTGTAATGCCATTGTCATAGGACAGAATCACTGCACTGTCGCTTGGATAATTGTCATGTACAGTAGAACCTGGATGCAAGTAGCTATTACAGGACATTTATTTTTTCCCAGTAGGTGCCATGCATACCTAACCAGCAAAGGATGTTTTGTTGTATCCTCCAGTAAATAATAATAAGTGACTAAGCTAGAGTTGTGTTGCTTTCAGGAAGCTGGCAGGGTGCACCTTGTTCATCACAGGTGCAAGCAGAGGGATTGGAAAAGCCATCGCCCTGAAGGCGGCCAAGGATGGTGCCAATGTTGTCATTGCTGCCAAAACCGCTCAGGCCCACCCCAAACTCCCAGGGACCATCTACACAGCTGCGGAAGAGAGTACGTACCCCGGCCCCCCAAAAACTTATTGATGACATTTTAACAGTATATTGGGGTCATATAGTGTATTGTATAGTGTTTCTATATTTTATAGAGTTCCAATGTGCCTGGACTATATTGGACTGAAAACTCACACTTATCCTGCTGGGCCTTCCTAGTTCTGGGAAATATTAAAAGGCCTTTGTAGTAGCAGTTACCTGAAGCAGTTGATAAAATAATGTTTTAATTTCAACAAGATGGCGTTCATGGTGCTGGGCTGTTGTGTGATTTAGGCAGGCAGGAAATGTAATGATTGATGTTTGTCACTGTGTGCAGTTGAGGCAGCAGGAGGCAAGGCTCTGCCCTGTGTGGTGGACGTGAGGGATGAAGGCCAGATCAGTGAAGCCGTTGAAAAGGCCGTGCAGAAGTTTGGAGGTGAGTTACATCACGTGAGGGCCTGTGTTTTACTCTAGGTCACATCTCCCACAACTGACACACACGTGTAGTCTACTTGGTCATGGCTGATCAGCATTTTAACAGCAAACAGAGTTTCAGAAGACCCTAAGTCGCTTTAAATAAAAGCGTCTGCCAAATGCAATGTAATGTAACCCTTACAAACCCAATGAAAACACATCCTCTTGCCTGTGCCGATGATGTTTCCTCATCCACTGTTGTTTCTGATTGCACAGGAATAGACATCCTAGTGAACAATGCCAGTGCCATCAACCTGACCGGTACTTTGGAGACCTCCATGAAGAAAGTAGACCTTATGTTGGGCATTAATCTCAGAGGGACCTACCTCACGTACGTATCAACCTTCTGACTGGGTAACTTGTAGTTCTATATACTGTCCAGCAGGTGTCTCCACCACATCAAGCTGTAGAAGTAGACGTCTTTGTTGTTTGGAGGAGGATTTAAAGCAGTAGATAAAAACAGTAACATAGAATACAGATTCTAAAATGAACTAAAATAGAAAAATATATATTATGTAAACATATAAATCAGATACACAAATCTCCCTAAAATATTAGTTACAGGGTGGCAGGTATAGATAAATAAGCTGCATGAGTATTGCACAGCAGCAGAGTAGTATTCATCACAGAGTAGCTACAGAGCCTTGCACAGCAGCGCGACACGGCAGAGTGGAGTAGCACTGGTGGGCACTGCAGTAGTACTGATGGGCACTGGAGTAGTACTGGTGGGCACTGGAGTAGCACTGGTGGGCACTGGAGTAATACTGGTGGGCACTGGAGTAATACTGGAGTAATACTGGTGGGCACTGGAGTAATACTGGAGTAGTACTGATGGGCACTGCAGAGTGGAGTAACACTGATGGGCACTGCAGAGTGGAGGAGGTAGGACAGTTCATCATTACACGAGGCCCATATGCGCTGTGGTTGCAGTGTGGAATGTGTGCATATAGACTAATTACATTGACATGTTTACTGCAGATATCTACTTTTCACTTCATTATGTTTGAAGTGTGATGATTACCGATGCCTTTAGACTATCAACAGCTTTACCTCATCTAAGCAGCCATGGCAATGAGTAGATAAGAAAAAACAGCCACACACACACGCACACACACACACACACACACACACACACACACACACACACACACGTACACGTTCAAGCACAAACACAATAGTGAGTAGTGCTCAGCCTACTTCTAGTGTGCTTCCCTTGAGCCAGACTGTGGAGGTGAAGGAGGGCAGAGCTCAGGGGCTCTGTACAGACCCGTGCCCAAGATCATCACACACACACACACACACACACACACACACAGACCCGTGCCCTGTACACGTGCCCTGTTCCAGTGCCCCATTTTTAGCCCCTGCTCCGAGTGTTGGCTCCACTCTAAAGTGGTGGGAGTGAAGAGGCTCGTATAGCTGCGATTGATTCTTTGTTTGTGTGTTTGTTTCCTTTTTCTATATCAGGTCTAAGCTGTGTATCCCACATCTTCTGAAAAGCAAAAATCCTCACATCCTAAACCTCAGCCCACCACTCAATCTGAATCCAATCTGGTTCAAAAATCACACAGGTAAGACTGGATACTGAAGTAGTGTACTTAGCCAAAATGATCACATTTGCATTGATGGAACTAACTGTTTCTCTCTGTGCTCCGTGATATAGCATACACAATGGCCAAATATGGAATGTCAATGTGTGTACTTGGAATGGCAGAAGAATTCCGAGGATCCATTGCCGTAAATGCCTTATGGCCAAGGACAGGTGTGTCACTATGGGGTCTGGAGATGTCTGAGTGCTATAGCTGTGATGGGGTCTGAGTGCTATAGCTGTGATGGGGTCTGAGTGCTATAGCTGTGTGTCTGAGTGCTATAGCTGTGTGTCTGAGTGCTATAGCTGTGTGTCTGAGTGCTATAGCTGTGTGTCTGAGTGCTATAGCTGTGATGGGGTCTGAGTGCTATAGCTATGTGCTCTGAGTGCTATAGCTGTGATGGGGTCTGAGTGCTATAGCTGTGATGGGGTCTGGCACTGGTTTAAGTATTATGCGGAAAGTGTTGTGAATGCCTGTGTGGTGTGCTGATTACTGTTGTTCTGGATGCTGTGTGTGTGTGTGTGCTGTGTGCTTATTTGCTGTGTGCTGGTTTGCAGCCATTCAGACTGCGGCGATGGACATGCTGGGCGGCTCAGGCATCGGGAATCAGTGCAGGAAGGTGGACATCATGGCGGACGCGGCCTACGCCATCTTCAGCCAGCCCAAGAGCTACACGGGGAACTTTGCCATCGACGAGGACGTCCTGAAGAAGGAGGGCATCAAGGACTTTGATGTGTATGCTAATGAGCCAGGTCTGTGTGTGATGATCTTGTGGTGTGTGTAGAGGTGTGTGTGTGTGTGTGATGACCTTGTGGTGTGTGTAGAGGTGTGTGTGTGATGATCTTGTGGTGTGTGTAGGGGTGTGTGTGATGATCTTGTGTGTGTAGGGGTGTGTGTGTAGAGGTGTGTGTGTGATGATCTTGTGGTGTGTGTAGAGGTGTGTGTTTAAAGGTGTGTGTGCGTAGAGATATGTGTGTGATGATCTTGTGATGCATTTATTAGGCCATCCTCTGCTGCCTGACTTCTTCCTGGATGAAGCACCAGAGAATCTCGTGAAGCACATGGAAGATCACGGTAAGACATAACTCTAACCCTACCCATGACTCTAACCCTACCCATGACTCTAACCCTACCCACAATGCCTGGCTTTTATCACAGTAGGTCATGTCTATCACAAGTGCTGATCTTGTACCACAGTAACACATGTCTATCACAAATGCTGATCTTGTATCACAGTAAGACTTGTCCATCACAAATGCTGATCGTGTATCACAGTAAGACATGTCTATCACAAATGCTGATTTTGTATCACGATAAAAATTGTGATCTCTGTGTTTCATCCTGTTGAACACTTTGGATTGTTTGCATAGGATGATGTTGACGTGGTGTATGATGAACTGAGAGTTTGACACTGAACCTCATGAGAGTGGTTGAATCATCAGTGTAGTTTAATGAGAGTGTAGTACTCTATAAATGGGATGATCCGACAGAACCAGTATTTTCCGTGCAGGTGCAGCTCCAGCCTTCAAGGCGGGGAGTGCCGCGGAGGGCAGCGGTCCTATTGCAGACACCTTCAAGGTCATCAAGGCCGTCCTCAGTCCAGACGTGGTCAAAAGCACCCAAGGAGTCTACAAGTTCGACCTTACAGGTATTCTTATTCTTATTCTTTTAGCACAGCACACACACTCTGTGTAGGGTTCTTTACATCTTTATCAGTACACAGCTAAGGCTAGAGGTGTGTGCAACCAGCGATACCACTAATGCTGGTGGATGTTTTGTTTATGTTTATGTTTTTTTTAAGCATCTCATTTATGTGTTTGTTTGTACAACACAATTACTTGTGTTTGATCCAAGGACTGGGTAAAACATGCAAAAGAAGTTACTCACTCCCTACCTTTTATGCCCTGCAAAAATTTTTTACATGTTTTTTATTAAAAGAGTTACGCACTTAGCATTGCTAATGACACCTTTATTGTATTTGTTGTGGTGTCTAAAAGTTGAGTGACATCTATTTAGATTTTAGCAGCATGTACTTTCAGGAGGAGCACGGCCAGTGGTCCCTAATATGAAGGGTAATACGTGTGGTCATAGTCCCTATAGTCTCCCTTGTGCGTCACTGTGTGTAGCAGCGTCTCCTGTCTGTTGACGCATGCGTCTGGTCTGCAGGCGACCATGCTGGGGTCTGGTACATCGACCTGAAGTCGGACACAGGAAGTGCGGGCAGCGGGGAGCCGCCAGTCAAGGCAGACGTGGTCATGAGCATGGACAGCGCTGACTTCATCAAGATGTTCACAGGTGACGCGCTGACGAACACTGTAACCTGCCCCCTTTCATGAGTAACACTCAAAGCATGTTTCACCACTAGCCGAGTGTTTCAGGTTGCTGGTGTGTTTGTTTTAGTAGTTTATGAATAGGAAAGTGTTGAACCAATGTTTTTGGGTTGGGTAGACACTTTTATCCAAAATGACTTCACATACAATTTAATTAAACTATCCCAAAATTATGATTATTTTAGAACACATATATGATACATAATTATGATGTATAATAGTATATATCCACCACCATGCCAATACATATAGCAGACGTTAAAAAAACTGTTTTCTAAAGAAATGTTTTCTTACTGGACAGGAAAAATGAAACCAACGATGGCCTTCATGTCAGGGAAACTGAAGATCAAGGGGGACATGACGCTTGCCATTAAGATGGAGAAAATGATGGCCTTGATGAAGCCCAAACTTTAAATAGGATGCAATGCCTTAACAGATGTACACGTCCCACTATAAATGTGTGTTGATGAACTGTTCCTTTTTGTAAAAACACAGTTTCTAATAAACTTATTACTAAGTTGCTGCTAATTTTACATATGTGTATGAGAATTTATATTCAAAAGGAAGAATTTCCAATGTGTTTTTTTCCTCACAACTTGTGCAGTTTGTATAACATTTTATGACTGTAATATTTAGATACTAAATTAAATTGAAATGTTTTTCATTTTTATAAGTAACTAAATCGGACAAATCCACAGTAGCAGTTCAAAACAGTTCAGTGAGGTTGCAGACAAGCTATGATCCACAATCATATAGAGAACAAACACATTGCACTGGCTGGGAAACAAACCTTCTATGACATTTGCTTTCATCTACTGTGTAACCGTGTGTAATAACGGCCATTTGTTGTCTGTATACTGACTGTCATGGCATTAGCCTGTTGTAACCGTGAAGCCCGTGCACATCTACTGAGAATAGCCTGCCATTGTTTTCATCCCACCAGCTGACAGACAAGTGACTTGTTACGCGTTTCCTGTCTGCGCGGAAGTGCCCAACTGCGCAGATGCAAGGATGTTGATTTTATTGTATTAAAAAACATATGTATGCGTGAAAAGATATTTTTTACTTTCATGAGAGCTGCCGCATATAAACCAGAGGCGATACCGTTAACCTCTTACATGTGAGTGAATATAAGGCCGACGGGATTCTCCGACACTAAGGTATGGCCAACTGTTTTGTTCCTAATGTCTTTGTTCCAAATGTGATGGCTTGTCACCAGCCAAATTCGTCTGATCGGGACGTCGGCAGCTAGCTTAAAGTGCTAAAGCCTGAGCAAATGACAAACAGTATGTCTGCAAATAACGGGCTTCTCCCGAGCTGTGCAGATATTAACACTTAGGTCCTTCAGTAGACATAAAAACGGTGGCAAATAGTGTCTCGGGTGCCTTTTATTTGGACAGTTTGCCAACGAAGTAGCGACGACTGTATAGCTAATGCAATAATTAGGGGGTGGGATGAATATGGTCCACACGATCACGCATTAGTCATTTTTTAGAAGTTTGAATACTTTTTCTTCTGAAACCTTGCTCTTTGTTAGAATGTTCCTACAGTTGCTTCGCTCCGCAATACCTTGTTTACATGTAGGACCTCTCCGGCTGATGGGAGAAAAGCTCATCAAATTAATAACGAAGCTTTAGTGTTGCATACATAACATTTGGACAGATATGATAGTCAAAAGCAACAAACGTTTCTGTGCTCTAACGCTAACACATCTACAGGTACCATTATGTTTGCTGCCAACTTTGCGAATGTACAGACAACTTCATTGGGATTGTTTTAAATGAAATATTACCTGTAGAAAGTAGTTTAGGGGTATGCGAAATATGAGTAGCTGGAAAATTTGATTGTGCATTAAAATAGATTTGGACGGAGGTGAGAGGCTGTTCCCAGCTAAGTAAACAAGTCGAACTTAAGCTCAACCTAAGATGTAAAAATACCCACTTTTTCTCCTTAATCTGTCTTCTGATGTTATTTCCCCTAAGTGTCTTCTAAGAGAAAAAGCCAAAATGTAAATAAGAGCTGATGCCTCATGATGTGGGCTATTTTATTACCCATGGGACACCAGTGAAATTAGAATTTTAGCACTGGGTGTTTCCCAGTGGTACCCTAAGGTTTAATGTAGAAATTTTACTAAGCTTACAACACAACATTAAAGACGCATTTCATGAATATTTTCTCATAGGTACTTTGGGGTCAGTAATTGACTAGCTATAATCTCAAAAGAAGTCTATTGTGACCATAAACTCATGAAGCAGGCCTATCTGATTTCTTAAGAGCATATTGTAATTGCAGTCATATAGCAACTTGCAAAGCTAAGCACATGAATCAGTGTCTTACATACCTTACTACCTCACACTACACTACTGCTCCACTAACTCAGGTGTCTTACATACCTTACTACCCCACACTACACTACTGCTTCACTAACTCAGGTGTCTTACATACCTTACTACCCCACACTACACTACTGCTCCACTAACTCAGGTGTGCTACACACCTTACTACCCCACACTACACTACTGCTCCACTAACTCAGGTGTCTTACATACCTTACTACCCCACACTACACTACTGCTCCACTAACTCAGGTGTGCTTTCAGCAGGGGGCGGGCAACATGGAGGACTGCTTGCACACCTCGTCAGACAACCTGTCCAAGCTGGTGAAGTGGGCTCACAGCCACGGCACGATCTGCACGCTGATCCCGAGCCTGAAGCACCTGCTCACCGAGGGTGCCCATGGCAACCTGACGGCGCTGTGGGGGTGCAGCGCTGGCCACGCCTACCACTGGCCGCTCGCCGCCACCTGCAAGAGCGGCCCGAAGGAGCGCGTGTGCTACCCCGACAGCCGCAGCATCAACGCCGAGGCCCTGCTGGGGGGCGGTGCGGGGGGCGGGGGGGGGCACAGAGAGCGTTTCCTGGAGCGGGGGGGCAAGGGGAAGGCGGACTGCATGCAGACGGGCGACTTGTGCGACTTCTCCAACTGCAGCGAGCCCTCGGAGGCGGACGACAATGCGGAGGAGTACAACAGCAACCTGTTCGACATCGTGTGCGAGTCGTCCGCGACCGACGAGGACGGCGACTCGGAGCCCCAGCCCCAGCAGCAGCAGCAGCACGCGGCGCTGCGCAAGAGGGGCCCTGCGGGGGGCGCCAGCGGGGCGGAGGAGCGAGCAGGAGACCCCGCCGTGAAGAAGATCAAGCAGGAGACGGCCGAGGACTACTACACCGTCGCCAACGCGCAGCTGGCCGCAGCCTCCGAGGGCGGCCCCTCGTCCACCGTCGTCTCCCAGTCCCCGCGGCCGAGCTCCCAGACCCGGCCCTCGTCCCGCTCCTCCCTGTCCCACAAGCCCTCCTCGCTGGACGGAGACTCGCTGGGGGTGTCCCCCCTGCCCGTGGGCAGCAGCTCCTCGCCGCACCCCCAGGCCATGCCCCGGCCCATGCGCGCCCCCCCTCCCCACACGGCCAAAGGGCCCTCTCTGGGCTCCGGCCCCCCCATGGCGCTACAGATGCCCGGCAAGAGCGAGGGGGGGGACAGGACGCCTGCGGACGAGCTGGCCAAGGCCGCCATGCCCTACGGAGACCTGGTCGCCGGGAGCAACCCCGACATGGACCTGATGGCAGCCCAGGCCCTCAGCGCGGACTCCAGAGCAGACACTTCGGGTAAAGTCCTCAGCCTCTTTCGCTTTCTTTACACAACACCTCTTTATGCTCTCTGGTAAAGTCCTCAGCCTCTTTCGCTTTCTTTACACAACACCTCTTTATGCTCTCTGGTTCTGACTTTAAATATGCTGATCTTGATTTTCACTTTTTGTAAAAAAGTGTTTACAACTAAATAGTACAAGAAAATTGTCAAAAATAGAGTTTTTTTGTAGTAATTGATTTGATAAGACCTAAACATCTTTAACCTGCTGATTGAGGCAGTCTCTTTACAAGTTTAAACATGTAAGTAAAAGGAACAATACCACAACTAAGGGAACAATAGCACTGCAGAAACTAATGCTTAAGTGAACAAACATTTAGGGCCTGTGCTTGACATTTTATTTGTTTTTCGTACCAAAGTATTACAGACAATCCACTTATGTTAATCTGATGCAAATCAGGCAAGGTGATTAGCCAATGCATTAATTAGGCCTGTTAGTTCAAGGGCACGTGCTGCTGTCAATAGCAGTGCGTCACATAAGGTTGTTCAGCAGTTAAAAACCTGTTCTGTCCCTCTGTCCACCACTACACCATGTTTTATATGCATGATTGGAACGTCAATGACCCATTTCGTGTAGTGAAATGAACTCGCTGGAGACTTAACTGTCCAAACTCCGCCATGGCACAAAATGGCACCGTCTCCCCGGGGGGTGCTGGCCCATGTTGCCGTGGCAGCGGACGGCAGGACCAGGCGGCCGGCAGCGCTGGCATATTAGCTTCCGTGCTAGCTCTCGCGCTAGCCCCCCTCCTCACTGCAGCTATGCTGATTTATTCACTTAATAACATTTACGAGCGGCGCTGTGGCGGCGGCCGTATATTAGATTTAGAATGCTGCAGTGGGAACGCAGGCCTGCCCCTCCCCCTTCCTGCCCCTCCCCCTTCCTGTGTGGTGCTGCTCCCTCTGCCATCTCCTCCTCCATCTCCATCTCCCCCTCCATCCCTCCATCTCCATCTCCCCCTCCATCTCCATCTCCATCTCCCCCTCCATCTCCATCTCTTACTCCATCTCCATCTCCCCCTCCATCCCTCCATCTCCCCCTCCATCTCCTCCATCTCCATCTCCTTCTCCATCTCCTCCTCCTCCTCCTCCTCCATCTCCTCCATCTCCATCTCCTTCTCCATCTCCTCCTCCTCCTCCTCCTCCATCTCCTCCATCTCCCCCTCCATCTCCTCCTCCTCCTCTATCTCCTTCTCCATCCTCCATCTCCTCCGTCTTTGCCAGTGCTCGCCCTCCTACACACCTTCTGCCCCCGACACCCGTCTGGTGATGGAGGAGGGGTGGAGGGCGGAGGAGGCAAAGGAGGGGTGGAGGACTGTCAATCACAGGAGCAGAGGCCAGGGTTGGTGGGGATGGTTAGGGGCGGGGCCAGGGTTGGTGGGGATGATGAGGGGCGGGGCAGTAATGAGATTGCAGTATAGTATAGTATAGATGCAGTATGGTGTATCACCCAGATGCAGTCAGAGCTGATGGTGCTAGACTGCAGCCACTTCAATTAGCGCTCTGTCACACACACAGCTTCACAAACAGCTGCACACACACACAGCTGCACTCTGTCACAAACACAGGTTCACAAACAGCTGCACACACACACCCAGCTGCACACACAAACACAACTTCACACACACAGCTTCACAAACACAAACACTCTCAATCTCTTTATTTCTCTCTCTCTCTCACACACACACACGCCCATTTGCACAGTAGGCAGCCATGTTGGGTTAGTGTTGCCTGCTGTGATGGAGTGCTGTAATGTACTGGCTGACTCGCTCATCTAAGAGTGACCTCATGCTCAGTCTCCGTCAGTGCAAGCTCAGAACAGCAGCATTCAGCACAGTTCCATCACACCTGTTATTCACTCATATAGACCATATGACTGTGTGACCTGTGGTATTCACTCATATAGACCATATGACTGTGTGACCTGTGGTATTCACTCATATAGACCATATGACTGTGTGACCTGGTATTCACTCATATAGACCATATGACTTTGTGACCTGTGGTATTCACTCATATACAGTAGACCATATGTGTATATGTATATTTGAGTGTATAAGCGTGTATGACTATATGACCGGTGATATTCACTCAGACCATATGGTACCATGTGTGCTAAAACCTTTTGCCATGAATGCAACAGTTGACATAGATTTGTCACATACACAGTTATAATATGTACCACTTGCAGTGAAATGTAGACATGTAAAACTGTATATGTTATCACATCTGTAGGCATCCTCTCCGGTGCTAAGAGTGCATCTGTAGGCATCCTCTCCGGTGCTAAGAGTGCAGTCGAGCTTCATGCTGACGGAGGTCAGCTGATGGCCAGATGTGCCGCACAGTGCATGCAGGGTCAGGTCACCATGACAACAGGGTCAGGTCACCATGACAGCAGGGTCAGGTCACCATGACAGCAGGGTCAGATCACCATGACAGCAGGGTCAGCAGCTCGCTGGTGCTGACTGGTAACCAGTCTTAACAGATTAAAAATGCAAGTTGACCAGTTTGACCAAACATTAAAAAACAGATTTTTCTGTTAGTCATGGATTGTTTTAACTTCATGTGTTATAAAAGTGAGAGGGATATGGTGCGTGTCCATACTCCATACATGTGCATTATATCCAGTCCACAAATACAACAAATACTCTTCTGACTGTAAAATAATCAACTGCAGTTTAGCTTATGCCAGTGCCTCTGGCACTGCTATAAATATGTCCATATAATTCCCATAATATAATATAATGTAATATAATATAATGTAATATAATATAATATAATATAATATAATATAATATAATATAATATAATATAATATAATATAATATATGCATTAGATTAGCTTTTAGATTCTTAGATCTGCCTGACCTTTTGTCATTATTAGATTTTGTTATGTTTGTAGTATTGATGTGATGGTATTTTGGTGGAAGTGTGGCTACATCAGTGTTGAACTTCTGCTTTCTCTATGTGACGGCTCTTTCGCTTCCTCACTGCGTACTTCACATGCATTTTGGCGATTCAGTTGCCACGGAAACTCCTGAGGCCACATTTGAATGTCACAGCAATCATGATTTATCCCTGTGCAGGTGAGTTTCTTTCCAGGTGTTTTTGACGTTCCATTTGTTTGCCATATTGGGCTGCTGTGTTTAAATACATGTCATTATAAAATGATCTTAGCCAGTTACCCCAGTGATTCAGGAAGAGAAAAGTCAGTTGATGAGTTAAGTCTCTAGTGTTGTGGTTACATTTGTAATGCTTGTTTTGGTCACAGTTCATTGGTTTCAAGGCATGAACAAGTTTATGATCCCCACTTACAGGTGTGCCAGCGATGAAGATGGAGCACGGAGAGTGCTGGATTCCTTCCTATTGATACAATGGTTAGTTTGTCTGTATTTGGTACTTAGTAAACCAGTCTTGTATTTATGCATTTGTTTTTTTTCTTTTCTTTTTTTTGTTGTGTTTCATATAACTTCAAGTAGCAAGAGTAATAGATGATATGTAAGTGGATAATGAAACGTATAACACAAGTAATTAGGTTTCTAAGATTTCCAGCCTTCTGTCTCCACTAGGTTTACTTGATAAAATAAAAAGAACAAAACCACCATGATTACGTTTGTTTTCATTTCCCTTTGCAGTCACTGACAGGCATGTCTGGGGTTTGTTACTCGTTTGAATGGTTTTCTTATGTGTTTTGCTGTTTAATTTTTATAACATTTGTTGTAATGGACTCTTAAAAGTGTTGTAAAGTAATATTTCTAATAATTTAAGTCACAATGAGCACTAATTGCATTCTATGATCACTAATACTGTGACCAATAAGGGATTTACTGCTATGGACATAATCATGAGGCCTTTTGTAGTTTTACCACAAATATGTGTTTGTGTGCAGAGAGAATAAGCACATAAGCAGGTTTATGTCATGAGTATATATTTCATATATAAGTCATTGGTGTGATACGGCAGGCAGTGCTCTAAAGGTGGTGTGTTTGTTGCAGGCTGTGTGGGGTACCCCAGGGAGGCCGAGGGCTCCATGGCATTCTTATGCAACTCCACTGACGACCAGCTCACTGGGGGGAACTGGCAGCTCGAGGAGTTCGTCTCCAGCATAGGTGAGGTGCCATCCCATAATATATCCAGCATAGGTGAGCTGCTATCCCATAATATATCATAGGTGAGGTGCCATCCCATAATATATCCAGCATAGGTGAGCTGCTATCCCCATCACATATCCAGCATAGGTGAGCTGCTATCCCCATCACATATCCATAGGTGAGCTGCTATCCCCATCATATGTCCAGCATAGGTGAGCTGCTATCCCCATCATATGTCCAGCATAGGTGAGGTGTCATCCCCATCATATATCATAGGTGAGCTGCCATCCCCATCATATATCCAGCATAGGTGAGGTGCCATCCCACCCACACATCCATAGGTGAGGTGCCATCCAACCCACATAAAGAAACCGTTCTTGAGTACGTCTGTTAAGTCTCCTGGCAGAAGGAGCTGATCAGCTGATTTTGGTTCTAGTGAGTTACAGTTTTGGTGAGGAATTAGCCGTGGAACAAACACTTTAAGCGTTTCCTGTTCAAGTGTACCTACACCATGAAGTACTCTGAGGTATTGTGCGTAACAAACATGTAAAGTTATGTACCCCTAGGGTATCCAAACAGTAAGTTATGTACCCCTAGGGTATACAAACATTAAGTTATGTACCCCTAGGGTGTCCAAACATTAAGTTATGTACCCCTAGGGTGTCCTGAGGTATTGTGTGTAACAAACATTAAGTTATGTACCCCTAGGGTGTCCAAACAGTAAGTTATGTACCCCTAGGGTGTCCTGAAGGAAATAAAGTACCTCTACTACTAGCACACTGTAAGTAACTCACTAGTAAGTGTTAATTACTTTACATGTTTGTTACGCACAATACTACTTCATAATGTAATACACTGAAACAGGAAGTGTTAAGGTAAAGTGTATTGTACTGAAGGGTAGCGTAAGGGCTATGGATCATGCTTTACGGTATACACATAGTAACTACAGAATGATACATGTTGTTTCATGCAGATGAACTGTTAAAGGAACTATTAACCCAAATAACAAAAACCAGCAGATTACAAGTACATCAGGTAAAAATATAGCAAACAAACACATTTAAATTACAGCTAAAACCTGCACAAACATCATAGTACTCTTTAAAACACCCGATGCAGGAAACAGCTTAGGGGGCACCTCACTAACCACCTACTGTTACTCTTGTTAACCATCCAGCCATGTTTGTGTCTTGCTCTGCTCTAGTGTGTGTCCAGTGGTGTGTTGTGATCACTGGTTATTGGTTACTGATTATTGATTATTGATTACTGGTTACTGATTGTGCCACAGATCCCGACACTCTCAGGAGCTTGCAGGCCGTCATCGGTAAGATCCTGGCCTTCCGCACGCAGCCCCTCCCCCCCGGCCCCCAGCAGCGTGTCAAACGCCACCGCCGCGTGCACCACCGCCCGCCGCCTCCGCCCGCGCTGGGCCAGATCGAGGAGGAGCGCCCCCCTGTGGCGGGGCAGGTGTGGCCAGGTCATAGGTCACCTGGGCCAGGCCAGCAGGAGCTGTACCCCGGCTGTGGCGTGTACCTGCCCGCCATGCGGCTCGCCACCATGCTGCAGGAGTCGCGGCAGGACTGCATGCGCCTGTTCCACCAGCTCTTCGAGCACTTCTTCAGCGAGGACGACCTGGTGGGGGCCGTGGCCTTCGGGAAGAGGGGCAAAGTGCCCAACGGCAAGAAGGTGCTGGACCGCAGGATTGTGGATGGGATCATCAGTAAGTAGAGTCGTGGGAACTGCATGTAGTTTTGTAAATACAAATTGTATGTAGTTTTGTAAATACAAACTGTATGTAGTTTAGAAAATGGGGGTAAATTGATAGATTGCAGTTAGTTGTCATGATAAAATGAAGGTCGATTACAATAATCGGCTTTGGAAGAAGGAAAGACACAAAAGAACAGAATGACCCTGTGAAGTGGAAGTGATGCTGGATGTGACTATTTACGTAATAGCAAATACTGATAGAGATATTTATAAAGCTTACAGAAAAAGTTTACAGAACTTCAGTAGTGTTAAGATGGTTATTCACAAGTTATGGCCAAAGCAACATGTAGCAAGTTATACCGGTATGTAAGCTATGGTTGCTATCGGTTTCTTCATGTTTCAGTCCAGATGCTCACAAACTAGCAGTATCAGAACAAAATATGTGATGTGTTGAATTTAGGTTTTCTTGACGTATTGCTCAGACCTAATTAGAGACGGATCTCAAGTTGAGTTAAAATGTGGTCATGGGTAGTCATGCCTCTCATTCCTTATTGCCAACCAGTATGTACGCTAACCCTTATTGCCAACCAGTATGGCAGCACACTCACCAACACTATTTGTCACACAGCCTATGTCCTGTTTGTCACACAGCCTATGTCCTGTTTGTCACACAGCCTATGTCCTGCGCTGCTCTACGCTGGACGGCTGGACCGCGGTGGACTCGTCCAAGCTGAAGAAGGCGTGCATCAACAAGTGCAGGATGCGGATGAGCCAGAGGCGCAGACTCGGCCAGATGAGCTTCTTCAACCCTGAGCACTACATGATGGGGCCCTCTGACCTGCAGCAGCACACTGATGGGTTTTAGACTGTGGCAAGGAGGCCCTGTTGGGGCCAGTGGTGCCAATTCCTGCCATGAATTGGTTCTAGATAAAAAAAAACATTTCACTGATTGGCCTCTCTAAGTATTGTTGAAAGATCAAAAAGTTTGGGGCAAGAGTCAAACTCTTCACCTGATGTTACATACAGGCACATTACATCTTCAGCTCTCCATAAGACTCGTCTCTCCTCTCCTCCCTCGTCTCTCCTCTCCTCCCTCCTCTCCTGGTCTACTGACCTGTGTAGTTATATCACAACACATGTGCTAGTTAGATTCAGCTGGTTAGGGATGGGTTGGACCAAAGATGTTGGATGTTTTACACTTAAAGCTTTTGTTTTACATCTCTGCTGCTAATCATAGTTTAACTGCAGCAACAAGAAACAACGTAATTATCAGTTGGGATGAGACCAGAAATGATGTTATGTTCAGAGTTTGGGGGAAGCCCAAAGAAATAATTAATGGCTCACTGAACAGCCTTCTGTCTTGAAGAGGTTTAAAGGTGCAAACAGTTTAAAGTTTAAACCCAGGCCTGAATAAAACAACCACATCAGGTAGCTCAGCCCAACCTAGGGGGGGTTAGGGTTAGTTCTAAGAGTCTGGACTGTGGGGGGGTTAGGGTTAGTTCTAAGAGTCTGGACCTAGGGGGGGTTAGGGTTAGTTCTAAGAGTCTGGACTGGACTGGACTAAAGGGAATAAAGGAAACCTGTTGTCATGGCGCACTACAGGAATGGCAGACTAGTCGATCATAGGGGGGTATTAGAAGAGACATTAGAGAAATGCTATAAAAGGTGTCACGTGTTTATAAAACACTAAGTACCTTTAAACCGCTATTACCTGGACGGCAGGTAAACCGCTATTACCTGTTCACGGTGTCTAGGACACAGGCCTTGGACGGCACCCACCTCCCTCCTATTCCTCCATTTGGCTAGTAGGATTAGCTCACCTTAGCTCAGTTACCCCTTACCCACAGGGGTGTCCCCCTTACCCATAGGGGTGTCCCCCTTACTCATAGGGGTGTGTCCCCTTACCCATAGGGGTGTCCCCCTTTACCATAGGGGTGTGAGCAGGCAGGCTCTGCCATCCACATTATTCCCAGCTCCCACAATGCTTTGCTACAGTGGCTGGGCATCCCTGGACCGGGGCAGCTCCCGAGCCAAACATCCCCTTTAGCCGGACTATGAAACAAGCATTCCTATGGGCAAACCAGTGAAGCAGATTCAAGTGACTCTTGCTGTTGTAACACCTGTATAAATTTACAAGCATTCGTAGATTATGTGTCTTGTTGTAACAACACACAATTGTAATATGAAGTTCAACAAATTTCATAAAAAATATTTTGAGCTTGATTAAATTAAACAGCAGGGGGACGCCTATTTATAGTAATTATAGCAGTCTCAGTGAAGTTAGTCGCAAGGTATTATTTATTTTCATATCAATGTATGTTAAACTAATCTCATTCGTGTACACTTGATGAATGTTAAACTGAGATATTTTGTGTCATCTGTCTATCTTTACATTCAATGCATCTCATGTGAAAATTAAAAAGGAAAATCAAAACGACTATCTCAGTTCTTCAAGTCCGAACCCCTTGTTCAAGTTCGAACCTCTTTGTTTACGTCCGAACCCCTTGTTCAAGTCCGAACCCCTTGTTCAAGTCCGACCCCCTTGTTGTCTCAGAGAAGAGCAACAGTGAGAGTGGGCAAGTTGTCTTCTTGTCATCTATATTCTATAAATTACTCAACGTTTGTAACTAAGTAATGTTTCATATCTGAGATCTGATAAACTAAACAAGCAGGTTTATATGTTACTTTTTTGGATGTGCCGGAATGAAAAGGATGGGAACCTTTGGTACTTTTTTGAGCCTGTGGCCTTGAAACAGAAATGGAAAATCAATGACACTAAAAATACACTTGGTACACTAAGCAGGTTCTGATTCAGAATGATGATGTACATTAAGTTTACATACAATGCAAACATTCATTTCAAATGCATTCATAAATGCGGTGCGCTTATTTGCTAGCTGAAGTAAGTGCGTAATAACCAAGATCAACTGCAGTTGAAGAGAGGGAAAGGAGAGAAAGAGGAGCATAGTCACCGTAGTAACAGGTTAGAAGGTAGGTCAAAGTTTCTCTTGGATCTAATTACCTTGATAAATGTTTTTATTTAAATTTTTTTGTTTGACAAAATTTTTGTTCTTACCATCTTGCATTTTAGATGTAAGCATGTTTTATAGAAACGGCTTTAGATTTTTGCTTTTTTTCCAGTTTGTAGTACTATCTGCTTTATACAGACAAGTGTGCTTGTGTGAGATGTATTGTTGCCAAATTGCATCGTTTTTAATCTAAAATAGATAACATTTCTTGCAGATTTGTTCATATTGACACATAATAAAGCATGCATGCTTACTAAGCAGTCAGATATGAGTATCTGCTTCAATCCCACACCATTAAAATAGGCTCGTTTCCTGGCTGGGACCTCTAAGCCTGCAGAGTGTTGTGAGCTAGTGGTAGAGCTTTAATATGTGGAGATGTTCCTATGTCTTAAATAAGCCCCCGCCATATCCAGATGGCATTAGAGACCCTAACCCTTAGTCAGATAAACTTGAAACCAGGTAACCAAGTCCCAGTTGTGTGTTCACATGTGAATTTTGTTGGCTCCGAATACTAAGATCGTATGTATGTACAATTTCTTTTTCAATGTGTTTCCAATTGGTTTGAGCATTTTCCTTTACACCCAAGTTATTTTCTCCAGGACTATATGTGGAATACCCTGTGTGTACCTGCTTGTATTGCAGTAAAAGCTTTTAAATGCTCAGGTGATTCCTAGCTGTGAAAGCTTGTAAGCTGCTCAGGTGAGTCCTACCTGGCCTAACGTGTGGCGTGTGTGGTTGTGTGCAGTGTCTCCGGCGCTGTATGAGATCGAGCGGCTGCGGGCGCTGCTGCAGGCGGAGAAGAGCAAGAGCGAGCTGATGGGCGAGACCATCACCAGCCTCAAGCAGGACAAGGAGCTCCTGCAGCAGGAGCTCACCAAGAAGGCCGAACTCATCTGCGACTTCCTGCAGGACCAGCTGCGCCCAGGTACCACTTCCTGTTCCTGCCACGGCCAGTCAGCACTTCCTGTCATGCAGTCTGCACTTCCTGTCATGGCCAGGGTTAGATATTATATATAATATATATTATATTATATATATATAACCCTACCCCTAACCTATATAACTTTACCCGTAACCCTGTCATGGCCAGAGTTAGATATAAGTCCACATTAGCAAACACAAACACAGACTTGTAAAAGACGCAGACTGTTGGACCGTGTGTCCTCCTCAGCTTAGGGATGAGCCGTTTTGACACTCTGTGTTGCCGTGGTGTTGCAGAGAAAAGGAGGGCTCATTCCTCCAGTCAGATGGAGCCAGGAAGCTCTCATCAGCTGATCAACAGCTACGCCGAGGAGGGGGCGCAGTTTGAGTCGCCCGCCCTGTTCGACTCCTTTGAGGAGGTGGAACTGCATCCTCTGGACAGACAGAGAATTAAGATCTCCAAGCGCTGCAGAGAGGGAGAGAACACTCGAGTGCGCAGTAAGTTCACAACAGCCCAAATCTACTCATACCTGTATGGTCATATACATACATACATCTGTGTGTGTGAGGGTCTAATGACCTGCGTGTGTGTGTGTGTGTGTGTGTGTGTGTGTGTGTGTGTGTGTGTGACTCTAATCAGTGTGTTCTCTCTGCAGTGAAGAACGTGGTGGGCGTGATTGTGTGAATGCATATATGTGTGTGTGTGTGCGTGTGTGTGTGTGTGTGTGACTCTAATGAGTGTGTTCTCTCTGCAGTGAAGAACGTGGTGGGCGTGATTGTGTGAATGCATATGTGTGTGCGTGTGTGTGTGTGTGTGTGTGACTCTAATGAGTGTGTTCTCTCTGCAGTGAAGAACGTCGTGGGCGTGATTGCGCGCTACATGGCGGCGCTGCAGGAGTTTCGGCGAAGCGTCTCGATGAAGGTGGCGTTCGACCGCATCGGCGTGGACCGCAACACGATCTCGCGCACGGCGGCCATCGCCGAGCTCAGCCTGGCGGCGCCGGAGGTGTTCCACGCGCTGCCGCCCTGGGACGAGAAGGAGGAGACGCTCGCACACTACGCCGTGCGCTGCCGCCAGGCCATGGACGACACCATCAAGGCCAAGATCAAGGCCATGAAGGCCAAGGGGGAACTGCTGCCCATCGTCAGCAAATGAGAGGCCTTACCTGCCCCAAACCCCGCCCCAAACCCCGCCCCCTTTACATCCACTGCCCCAAACCCCGCCCCCTTTACATCCACTGCCCCAAACCCCGCCCCCTTTACATCCACTGCCCAAAACCACGCCCCCTTTACACCGACTGCCCCAAACCCCGCCCCCTATACATCGACTGCTCCAAACCACACCCCCTTTACATCGACTGCCCCAAACCACGCCCCCTTCACTCCTCTCGATGGGACTGAGTTTATCTTGTTTTCTTCTCTTGGCCTTCTCTTTTCTAAGCCGTCATTCTCGGATGCGTTTCCAGCTCCTATCCCCCCTCACTATCGTCATGGTGATCTACTGTAGGCAGAGCACTTGTGTTAGAACACTCACACCATTCGAATGATAGTCGTGCACACTAATGGTTGGAATGAATGTTAGCTGTGTTGGTCCATGATGTTGTTCCAATCTAATCCCCACGCTCCTTATTACTGTGGACTGTTGTCGTGTAATATTCAAAAGGAAAAGAAGAAACGCCTTCTTTATTTCACATGCTCACACTGCATGCGCGTGCTCATGCAGTTCACGTATGAATATAGTGTCATTCGTCTGTCCAGCCTCCCCGTCAGCTCATGGCAGGGGCTCTCTCTCATTGGTGTATTTGTCATGGTGCGATGTATACAAATTGTTTCTGATTGGGGAACTATTACTTAGAATGGTAAATAACATGAAACACAGAAACATTTTTGTTGATTTTCCTGGAATTATATAGCATTTGGAAGTTCCATTTTCTTGGAGGTCTCTATGATATTATTTCTGTGACTCGATATGTGTGGTGATTTGCATCAGTGAATCTCAGAATCATTTCAGATACAAAAAACAAATATCAAATAATAAAACATTTATTTGAAAGCCTGTGTTTTCATTAATGTGTGCAGTAAATAGGTCTCTAAATGAGTTGTGTTTGTTTTAATAAATAGGATATTGCACTATAAAGACCAATATGAACATCTCAGTGTTGTGTGTCTCAATCAGGAATCCTAGGCACCGCTAGCGTAAAACTGGTCAATGGGTTTTGCTTACCACCGATTCATGTTGCATAGCTGTAGCATTACAACCAGCAAACTAAAACCATTTTAAAATACTTAAATTTTGCTATTGATGTTCATTGGAGGGACTGGGAAACTGTGTTTCTGAATGTATTGTGAAAACTGCAAAGCCAAACCATGTTTCTCGTCCCCCAGAGCTGGAGGACCGGTTGGAGAGCTACCGGGAGCAGAACGAGAAGACGATCCGCAGCACGCAGACGGCCATCCGCAACTTCCGCGAGTTCCTGATGGCCAAGTATCCCGCGGAGACGCGCGAGATCTACTGCATCCCGCCGGCGGAGCTGGACGCCTACCTGGCCTCGTTCTTCGTGGACGCGCGGCAGAAGGACGGCTCGGAGTACGAGCCCAACAGCCTGGCCAACTACCAGTGCGGCCTGGAGCGCTTCCTGAAGGAGTCACGCTACCACTACAGCATCACGCGCGACAAGGAGTTCCGCCGCTCGCAGGAGGCTCTCAAGCAGAAGCAGCTGGAGCTCAAGGTCAAGGGCAAGGGCAACAAGCCGCACAAGTCCATGAAGCTGACGGCGTCTGACGAGCTGCTGCTGCGGAAGAGGGGTCTGCTGAGCCGCTACAACCCCGAGGGGCTGCTCAACCTGGTCTGGCTCAACAACACCAAGGCGTTCGGCCACTGCACCGGCTTCCACAGCTCCACGCTCAAGTGGGGGGACATCCAGCTGGCGGGCTCCGAGGCCGGGCTCGAGTGTCTGGAGTGGACCTACCAGGACCTGAGCGACGTCACCGCCAAAGCCCGCCGCTCGGGCACGGAGTGCCGCATCTACGCCACTCCGCAGCACCCCCACACCTGCCCAGTGCAGGACTACAAGGAGTACGCCCAGCGGCGGCCGCAGGCCATGCTGCACGCCGACACGCCCTTCTACCTGTCAATCAAGCCCGTGGTCAACCTGGCCGCCCTGCACTGGTACAACTGCCAGGCGCTGGGCAAGAACAAGCTGGCCAAGATGGTGAAGACCATGTGTGAGAAGGGCAACATCCCGGGCAGGAGGACCAACTTCAGCGTGTACCAGAGCTGCAGCGCGCTGTCCGAGGCGCAGAGCAACCAGCTGGTGCTCATCTGCAACAACCTCAGCCAGCAGGCCAGCCAGTCCATGAGTGGCCACGGGGGGGCCACTAACTTCGTCATCGCCGGCTCCTTCGACCCCGCAGATGCCATGTAACCCCGCCCATGCCACGGAGACCAGAGTTCAGAAACGCTGTGATTTAGGAGGTCAGTGGGAGTGGGGGATACTGAATGCTGTGATTTAGGAGGTCAGTGGGAGTGGGGGATACTGAAGACCTTAGGTTAGCCTTGACCATCGTCCATGTTCCTGTATGTGTCCTCTGTTCATGTTTTTTTAACTGATAGACACAGTCTGCAATTCTTGTCAAGTACTCTGCGAAGTTCAGGGAAGGGTTCCTTCATGAAAAAAACACAGAAGAAGGCATTGAGCATGCATGGAATACTTGGTATCTTTTTTCATCTTTTTTTACACCAGACATGCATAAAACATATACTTGATTAATAGGTGTTTAAACCACCAGTCACATCTACATCAACACAGGTTGATTTTCTCATGTTACATTTCCTTTTTAAAGACAAGTGGACCACTGCATTATTATTTAGCCACTAATGTTTTTATCCTGGTATTCTACACATGCTCCACAGCATTTCAGTGTTTTCACACGTGTGTGAGCAGGGCCTGTGAGTGAGCCATCTGTAGCTTCTGTCTGTTCCAGCCAATCCGCAGCTTCCAGAGCTCTGTTCCAGCCAATCCGCAGCTTCCAGAGCACAGAGGGAGGGGTCTAATTTAGTTGACCAGAAGAGGGCGGGGTCTAATTTAGTTGACTGTTGAGCCCAACATTCATAATGGAATATGCCGCATGCCATCACTCAACTAACAGGCCGGAGAATATACAGCATGACACCTAAAGAATGAGCTAAAGAATGGGTTAAAGAATGGGTTAAAGAATGGGTTAACTCATTCTGAAAGGAAACAAATGGGAAGAACAGAATTGGTGAGATCTCCTTCATGTGACAGTAATTTTGTGCAAGAACTTGATGAACATGTGTACTTGCTAAAGAGTATATGTCGCCTTTAAAGTCTGTCTCATGTTGGTGTGTGCTTCATGTTGTAGTTGCCCCCCCTTGAGGATATTACCGGAGTGCTACTATGGTGCTAACTGCAGCGATGCATCCAGGCAGTGTGGGTGCACCAGGTGTGGTCTAGTCTAGTTACATGTAAACGTGTTATATGTTTTTCTATTTACGGAAACAGCACTGTTATACATACTTTGCCTTTTTGCCCAGTTTCTTAAGTGCATTTATATCAAAAGTGATTTACGGACAACATTGCCTGCACAAAATCTATGTTAAATTGTGCATTATTACTATTATTACTATAAAAATATTATTAAACAATCACACATGTCTGTAATGACAGCAGATATGTCTCTTTGTTGCCATGACTGCACTGTTCTAAAATGTATAAAAACATTAAAACACTTAATGTAACAGGATGCTCATCATTTTGTTTCCTCGTCGTCCACGTGGTGTCAGTGGGACGGCCATCTCACAAATCGAGAATTATTGCTGAACTTTAAAGTCCAGTTTATAGCTGTCTCTTATGACTGACAAACTTTGTAAATCAATGGGTTATGACAAACATCAGTCATTGCTTAATCGGTTTCAATGGAAAAAAAAACACAAAGGCTGCATTAATGTTTGCATGTACTTACAATTTATTTAAAAATGTAAAATAAAAAATGACAAACTTAATTTTACCTCACAAACAACTAACCAAAATAATCACATGAGCCTAATTTGCTGTGATGTTAAGAAGACCATAAAAGCCAACTGCACAAGTCCAGTTCTCACTGAGGGCTGGTGCACAGGTGTTCCTACTGCCTCTACTCTGGATCCAGCCGTGGGAGAACCGGCAGGATGAGGTTTCCAAAGGAGGAGTCTTGGGTGATGAAGAAGCCAGAGGAGTGAGCATGGGCATGCTGAAACACACAGAAAGAAAATTCCATTTAAAATTAAAAATATTAAATAGTAACTGTTAGAAAACCCACTCACAACGTGCATGCTACCGAGGACTTTATGCAGCAGTGCTTCACACTTGTCTGATAACCACAATGTGTGAGTATGTCAGTGGTTGGCATACAGTTCAAATAAGCTGTGTTGCCTGTCTGATAAGACAGCAGACTGGGATAGAGACAGAGTAATGGGACAGAGACAGCAGACTGGGATAGAGACAGAGTAATGGGATAGAGACAGAGTAATGGGATAGAGACAGAGTAATGGGAGTAATAGGACAGAGACAGAGTAATGGGAGTAATGGGACAGAGACAGAGTAATGGGACAGAGAGTAATGGGAGTAATGGGACATACCTGCAAAGCTGCCTTCTGCTGGGCAGCAATGTGCTGTTGCTCTGCATGATCTCGGACCAGATTATTCACCGCTGGCCTCGCTAGGGGGATGCTGTGGCACAATATAGCAGCGCAGTTATTCATCACACCGACTTTCTGCACTTGCCAAGCACACACCTAAGCACCATCTCCCTTGTCTGGTCGCCATGAAACACCCATACGAGACTGGTGCACATAGTAAAAGTGGTCATTATGTGTCCCTTACCTGGCTCCCGGGCTGTTCATCGACTGGCTTTGTATCAAACGTCTCTTTTCTTTTTCAAGATCAGCTAGGATGGCAGCTCTGTTCTTGTTTTGGAATCCTGTAGACAAGCACGTAAATGAACGTCAGTATTTGTAAACACTGAGGAAACGTTTTTCCAACAATGGATGAACTCAATACTGCTTGATCCCATCTCCGCCAACTAAAAGTCCTCACGTTTATGGAATCTGTTTGTATGTATGTATGAGATGGCCTGCTTTACAATCTAATCAGAATAATGCCGTTACCTTGCCCGGGGGGATTCGCAGCCATAGTTCCGCGTGGAGATAAACTGGACAAATATTAGCCGACGACACCACTAATAAAAAAAATACATATACACGAACTGCGTACACTAAAAAAAACACTGAATATGGGACAGCACTACTTAACAGCCTCGATGATTACTCCAGTATAACATCGTATATTACATTGTAGCTTGTCCACTAGCAAGATATCTCAATGAAGTTCTTCTCCTGCTGCATTTAGCAGGCCTAAATTTAACCGGATGTACATCTAACAGGAATTCACTGTGAAATGTTTTGTCCTGGTAATACTTAAATATATCGACAATATAACAGAACAGTTGGTTTTATGCAAATAAGCATTACTTTCATTCAATTGTGCTGCTTGTAGCTGACGCCCAAAATAAACGTCATAAATGTGCGCCATTACCGTAAACATTAGATTATTTGTTGAGAGGAACTATTTACGCATTTACAATACTGTGATCAGATACTGATTGGTTTTTATGCACGGTTTGTCACGATAACGTACGGTACTGTTTGGTTGTTTTCCTAGTAGTCGGTCATGATTTTTCTTGCACCTTGTAGAAAATATCGAAAATCGGCCACACCTTGAGCTGCTAATTTAAACAGGCTGAGGCATGATGGTTTCTGGGGTCGTCTAAACCATACTTTAACGTTATTTTATACGACTTGAACTAGTTTTTTTGCAGCAGATGAACAATGCACAGGTAATTTTAAAAGGACTTCAAAAGTGACAAATGTTACCGAATGGGCAATTTGATCATGTGACCACTCTCGTTTATTATTTCCCGTCGTGTCATTACATTTCCGGAACTGCGCAGTGTAGGTCAGCTGACAGATGTGTGCTGGTCTAATGTACACGGCGTTGCTGGAAACACCAACATTTACACCATTGGAGGGCAATTAAGGATCTGGGATTTTTACGGAACACACCTTTCACTCGTCCTCTTCGCTTGCACCATGAGTGCTGGCACCCCGAAAACGCTCTCAACGTCAGGACAGAAATCTATCCAAGACATTTGCCACCCTCTGTCTGCGGAGGAGTCCGCCCGCACCCCAAGCCCAGATGTAGGCAACACCACCGGTAGCATCGAAGAGAAGGTAAGCGGCATCTCGTCATTCCACGTTGTTTACGTGGATTGGTGTATGGATTCAGTTAAGTGTCCATTGCACACCAGTGCTCTTTGCTGATTCCATCAAAACAACTAAGTTCGCCGAAGGCGCTAGGATGATGCATAGCTAATAAACAGATGTGATCCCAACACGTCTGAGTAGACCTCTTTAAATGCCCCTTTCAGCTACTTTCACCTTGTGATGTTTGTTCCTAAGCTACACATAAGACCTGTGAAACTGATCTCTGTGTAACACGATGAAGCTGACAGAATGTCTACTAAAGGTGTTAACCTCATTTTCATTGTCTAGAAAAGAACATATGAGCTCAATACGTTCTTATACAATTTTGTAACATAGTGAAAGCGTTGGTTTATGTCTCTGATTTTAAAACAAGTCCTGGTATAATATGCAGGTACATATCCAGTTCAGCGAGTAAACTAACAGCAGAACGACAGTGACCAGTGAAAACCTGCATATTTGACCCCCGCTTGCCAGGTTCCTGTGATTATTTGTGGAAGTAGTCGGTCTCACGGTTCCTCTTGTCTTTTGCTGACTTAATGTCTTTGAATTTAAACACATTCTGTTTTTGTTTGTAATTCTTAAGGTGATAACAGACAAAACATACAGAGGGTGGTTTTCCTGTATTTTTAAATACGAAGGCATTAGTCATTATTATTTATGTTTAAAAAAACAAAACAAAATGGGTTGAATGAATGGACATTGGGAGGGGGTGAAGCAGCTATTTACAATGACTGCCACCCCCGACCCCCCCCCCCCCCCCCCCCCCCCCAACACACACACACACACACACACAATAACCCTGTGTCCAGCTGGTGACATCACATTGTATGTAAGCATTTATATCTGAACACTTCATCATAAAAACTGCTAATTTAACACAAATATATAAACATATACATTTCATGATTTCATTTCCCCACCGTGTAATGCATTATTATGTTTTGGCCTTAGCTGTTAGAAATACTTCAAGACCGTTATCTTTTCCCTGAAACAAAGTCTTGTCAGTTCTGAAATAAAATGGCTCCTTTGTCTGTGCAGAAGGCTGGTCTTTGGGGAGCTGTTTGACCTGCTTGCTGCTTGTAGAGCAGCTGAGGCCTGCACCCAGGGCCATGTGGGCCCGCCATGATCTAACCCTGGGTCTGTGACATAGAGCAATGTGGGCCCGCCATGATCTAACCCTGGGTCTGCACCCAGAGCCATGTGCGCCCGCCATGATCTAACCCTGGGTCTGTGACATAGAGCAATGTGGGCCCGCCATGATCTAACCCTGGGTCTGTGGCATAGAGTAGCCATCCTGCACCCAGGGCCATGTGGGCCCGCCATGATCTAACCCTGGGTCTGTGACATAGAGTAGCCCCTAGCTGCCATGATCTAACCCTCGGCTGTCTTCCTTGAAGGGATAACATAAGTGATGTTGGTGTGTTTAAGTCTTCCCATCACTTACCGCTGCCTGCAGTTACCCTGGTCAGCCTCACATGACGTCTGTGCCGTGGCGTATGACTGTCACACAAGAGTCTGTGGAGGCCTGGAGCTTCAGCTAATTACCGGAGGCACGATAGTTACGCTGCTTGTCATGCTCCATTGGGACCCTCTGGGGGTCCGATCATATTTTTTAAGCATCTGACATCTGTGTTTACTAGCATTTGTCTCTCTGTTGTCTACACAACCATGTGTCATCATTGAACCGCACAGAAATGCTCTCTGTGTGACATTATGTGCCAGAATGTAGAGGTGACCTGCTTACAACACAAGACACAGAAGGCCTAAACCTTCTAGTGAAGGAAGCAAAGGGCTTGATTAGCTTCTGTTAATAATGTAAACACAAAGAGTCTGAGATTCCCACTCTCTGTGTCTTCCAAGCTTGTTAGTAGGGCTAACTCTAACCCTGCACTGTACCTGTACCGCCCACCGCCCCCCCCGTCTTCCAGGCTTCTTTCCCCCCCGCCCCCCATGTCACTCTTCCCATGACTTTCTCTAGACTGCTGTCTATATTTACACTCCCCCGCTGAGCTGGTTCCTTCTGGTGTGTGTGTGTGTGTGTGTGTGTGTGTGTGTGTGTGTGTGTGTGTGTGTGTGTGTGTGTGTGTGTGTGTGTGTGTGTGTGTGTGTGTGTGTGTGTGTGTGTGTGTGTGTGTGTGAGTGAGTGTGACTGGCAGTGAAGTGTGGAGGCGTACAGATGTGTGGAGAGACTGCATCAGGCTGGCCTCATTAACTGTGTGTGTGTGTGTGTGTGTGTGTGTGTGTGTGTGTGTGTGTGTGTGTGTGTGTGTGTGTGTGTGTCTGGCCTTCACCCCTCCCTGTAGTAGGCTCACCCTGGGTCAGACATCTGCGACACACTCACACACTAGTACATGCACACACATGTCAAGGACACATTAGTACACACACACACACACACACACACACACACACACACACACACACACACACACACACACAGGTTGGCAACTCCTGTCTACCATCAGTTTTAACCCATCATGTTGGCCCTCTGTGTGCCATAGTCTAACACTGAAAGCATGTCTTAATCATTGTCCCATCCATTCATTCTTCCATTATTATGTCATCCATCCATCCATCCATCCATCTTCCTCCACCTCATCTATCCATCCACCCGCCTTTGTGCCTTTGCTTCTCTTCACTGCACACCTTCCCTTGGCCCCTCTCCTGCACCATACTACCCCAATGCAGTATACTACCCCTCTCCTACAGCATACTACCCCTCTCCTGCACCATACTACCCCAGTGCAGTATACTACCCCTCTCCTACAGCATACTACCCCTCTCCTGCACCATACTACCCCAATGCAGTATACTACCCCTCTCCTACAGCATACTACCCCTCTCCTGCACCATACTACCCCAGTGCAGTATACTACCCCTCTCCTACAGCATACTACCCCTCTCCTGCACCATACTACCCCAGTGCAGTATACTACCCCTCTCCTGCAGCATACTACCCCTCTCCTGCAGCATACTACCCCTCTCCTACAGCATACTACCCCTCTCCTGCAGCATACTACCCCAGAGCAGCATACTACCCCTCTCCTGCAGCATACTACCCCTCTCCTACAGCATACTACCCAGTGCAGCATACTACCCCTCTCCTACAGCATACTACCCCAGTGCAGTATACTACCCCTCTCCTGCAGCATACTATCCCTGTCCTACAGCATACTACCCCTCTCCTGCAGCATACTACCCCAGAGTAGCATACTAACCCAGAGCAGCATACTACCCCTCTCCTACAGCATACTACCCAGTGCAGCATACTACCCCAGAGTAGCATACTACCCCAGAGTAGCATACTACCCCTCTCCTGCAGCATACTACCCCAGAGCAGCATACTACTCCAGTGGAGTATACTACCCCTCTCCTGCAGCATACTACCCCTCTCCTACAGCATACTACTCCAGTACAGCATACTACCCCTCTCCTACAGCATACTACTCCAGTACAGCATACTACCCCAGAGCCCTCTGCTGCTGCTTGGCTGGCCTAGTCAGAGGTGCTACGTGTGGCCATGTCCCCTCCCGGGTGCCGGATTACTGTTTGTTTCCTTCTGTTGGTTGTTTATGTTTGTTGCAAGCATCACATATTCATTGTTTCAGCTGCCCTGCAGTTTTGTTGTTCTTGGTTTTATCGATAAAATGAGTTTTCGTATATGCTTACTGTTGTTTATGTTTTGTATATGTTGCGTATTTGTATATGTTTATTGTTGTGAATGTTTGAGTGATTGCTCCTGTATGTGACATGGATTTTTATTGTCCAAGACATGTGATTGAAGGGTTGTTAGTTCCTGCCAGGCTAACCACCTATGTGCTGCTGTTTATATTTCTGCATTCATTTTTATTTACTTTTATTTACTTTTATTCGTGGTGTTTGTGTGCCCATCCCTAGCTCTGGCTGTCTGTAGAGCAACCTAACCAATCATATCGTTTTTTCCGTTGCCTGTCGGCATGGAGACCTGTTGAAAACGATGACTTTGGACTGATCTTGCCCTCGTATATATGCCCAGAACATATCAGATTGCAGGAAAGGATTCTTGGGGATTTCTTTGTTCTCTTTGTAGATGAATGCTTATTATCCTGGCAGAGTTCTGTGTGCATAAGAGTCTTCTATGTCTGCACAAGAAAAAAAAAAGATAACTGCCTTGATGGTTGATTGTAACTATTATTATTATTATTTTATTTTTTTACCAAAAATGTTTATTTATGTGATGCAACTTCCTTTGGTAATATGGTGATTTTGCCCTCCCCCAAGGATCTCAGTCTGCCCAATGGGACGCCAGTGGACACCTCCAGCCCCGCCTCTTCCTCCTCGCTGCTCAATCGGCTGCAGCTGGACGATGACCTGGACGGGGAGACCCGTGACCTCTTCGTCACCGTCGACGACCCCAAGAAACATGTTTCCACCATGGAGACGTACATCACATACCGCGTCTCTACAAAGGTCAGAAGGTCACCTGTGACATTCGTCAGCTGTTGCCTAGGAGCTTCTGAAAGAGCACATGATTGGGGAGGGGCATGACTGGGTTTGGGGATGACTGGGGAGGGGCATGACTGGCTTTGGGCATGGCTGGGTTTGGGCATGACTGGGTTTGGGCATGGGGTAGTTCAAGCCCGTAGAAGCTGAGCCACAGCACATTTGCAACATAACCTGCTGGTGTAAGTTCCCAGCCATGCCTGGCTAGTGCTGCACTAAGGAATAAGGTGGTCAGTGACACACAGCACTGATGCACACTACAGACTGATGCACACTACAGACTGATGCACAGTACTTACTCTCACAGCACTGATGCACACTACAGACTGATGCACACTACAGACTGATGCACACTACAGACTGATGCACACTACAGCACTGATGCACACTACAGACTGATGCACACTACTGACTGATGCACAGTACTTACTCTCACAGCACTGATGCACACTACAGACTGATGCACACTACTGACTGATGCACAGTACTTACTCTCACAGCACTGATGCACACTACTGACTCTCACAGACTGATGCACCCTACAGACTGATGCACAGTACTTACTCTCACAGCACTGATGCACACTACAGACTGATGCACACTACAGACTGATGCACACTACAGACTGATGCACACTACAGCACTGATGCACACTACAGACTGATGCACACTACTGACTGATGCACAGTACTTACTCTCACAGCACTGATGCACACTACAGACTGATGCACACTACAGACTGATGCACACTACAGACTGATGCACACTACAGCACTGATGCACACTACAGACTGATGCACACTACAGACTGATGCACACTACTACTCTCACAGCACTGATGCACACTACTTACTCCCACAGCACTGATGCACACTACTTACACACAGACTGATGCACACTACTTACACACAGACTGATGCACACTACAGACTGATGCACACTACTACTCTCACAGACTGATACACACTACTTACTCCCACAGCACTGATACACACTACTGACTGATGCACACTACTGACTGATGCACACTACTGACTGATGCACACTACTACTCCCACAGACTGATGCACACTACTTACTGATGCACACTACTGACTCTCACAGACTGAGTCAGACTGCCCTCCACCTGGCCGACCTGAGGATGTAAGAGTTTGTGGTAGTGCAGCATGAATACATATAGGTCAGAGAACAGATGATATAGATGATAATGGATGAATGCATACAGGTCATGGAATAGATGGTATAGATGGTATAGATGATATAGATGGTATCGATGATATAGATGGTATAGATGATATAGATGGTATAGATGATATCGATGTAGTAGATGGTAATGGTTGAATAAGTGGCTAATAATGGATAAATGAATGGTTCACCCTTCGGTTAACCTATCCCCAGGATTCTTCCTGCAGTTAGAATTGTGAACGGGCACACACACACTCACACACACACTCACTCTCTCACACACACACACACACACACACACACTCACACACTCACACACTCACTCACTCACTCACACTCACTCTCACTCACACACAGGATAATACACACTCACACACAGGATAATACACACACACACACACACACACACACACACACACACACACACACACACACACACACACACACACACACACACACACCTGCCAAAGGCTTAGCACTAGGGATGCACCGATACCACATTTCTGAAAACCGATACGAGTATGAGTACTACCATTTTCAGTACTTGCCGATACCGAGTACTACCGATACCGAGTACTGTCATTTTTGCCATATTTAAGACTGTAGCTTAGATAATAAAAAATGATAAACGCTACAGCATTATGTAATGGCGATCCCATTTTCGATAGAATGATGACATGTTCAGAATGTTGCCCCGACGCTGATGGCCCATCACCCATTCACCGGCAGACAGCCATCACTCAGCCATTAGCCATTTACATTCACCAATCACTCACCTGAAACCTGTTGCTAGGCCTGTCCAGGACTTCAGTCTCCAAACATTTGGACCCATCAACCTTTGTGCTGGAGCCAGTTGATGGGCCAGGTCGTTAGGCTATTGTTCTGACTCGTTTAACATATGTATTTGCAGACCCTCCTCCGGTAATCAGCTAGCAGTTAAATCTCAGCCCCAACGTCGGGTTGTAGAGCAGTGCATCGGAGAGGGGAATCCATGACACAGGAGGCTCCAGCGGATCCACTTCTTCTCTCCACTTGAACTCTCTCTTTCTTCTTGGACGTCTCCGGATCCCAACGTCCATTCCTCCTGCTACACACGAACATTCCGTGCGTCCATCCTAAGCGGGCTGCCGAAATGCTCGCAACCACCCACTAACTCTGCGCAGTGACACTGAGTAACCCTCAAGAGGGCGACAAATGGTCAGAAACGAGTGTAGGCTACAGAGAAGAAGACAACTGCAACGACATTAAACGAACATGTCGTCCTCAGCCGTTTGGCGATATTTTACCATTTTGGAGGAAGACAGGAGCAAGGTAAAATGCAAAACGTGCAGTGCCATAGTAGCGAGAGGAGGGAAGGAGAGCACTTCGTTTAATACGAGCAATTTGATCAAACATTTGAGGGTGCGACACCCTGAACAGCACAGCGAATTTGTCAGTGCTAGTAGGTCTACTAGCAGTCAACAGCCAACTCTCTTAGCTGTATTCCAAAAGAAGGAGAAATTTGCGAAAGACAGCAGCCGGGCGCAAAAGATTACCGAGAGCATCGCTGAATTCATGGCCCTGGATGACCAGCCATTCTCTGTAGTGGACGACGTGGGATTCAGGCGACTGCTGGAAGTACTTGAGCCAAGGTACGAGCCACCCAGCCGCCGCCACATCACAGAGGTGATACTGCCCAGGGTCTTCGAAACCGTTAAGGCTCACGTGCAGAGCTCCCTGGCAGGCGTCGACTGGTTGAGCTTCACAACTGACATATGGAGTAGCAGCCTGTGTCCGATGTCGCTGTTAAGCCTGACAGCTCAATGGATCGACGAAACGTTTAGCCGTCATCAAGTAATTCTGCACACCAGGCCATTCCGAGGTCACCACACCAGCCTGGCAATCGGCAACATATTCTCTGACATGCTGCAGCTGTGGGGCATACCGAAAAGTGCCACACACGTCGTAGTGCACGACAATGCCCGTAACATGGTTCGAGGCATGGGCGATGCTGGCCTTGCCAGTCTGTGCTGCACAGCGCACACCCTACAGCTGGTGGTCAACGAGGGGCTGCTCTCACAGAGGAGTGTGGGCGTGGCTGTGGCTGTGGGTAGAAAGATAGTTGGCCACTTCAAAAGGTCTACACTGGCCTACTCTAAGCTGGAGGACATCCAGCTTTCACTAAACCAGCCCAGCAAGCGACTACAACAGGATGTCCCGACTAGGTGGAACAGCACACTGTACATGATTCAGTCCCTGCTGGACCAGAAACGGGCGTTGGGGATTTACGCTGCCGAAACCGAAGTGGACACCCTCAGCGTTAATCAGTGGCTACTGCTTGAGAAGACGGCTAAAGTCCTCGCTCCTTTCGAGGAATTGACGAGGCGGGTCAGCTCCTCCACGGCGACCGCTGCAGACGTGATCCCGGCAATAGCCGTGCTCCAGCGCTTCCTCTCTCGGGAGACTGAGGAGGACCAGGGAGTGAGAACTATGAAGAGTACCCTGCTGGCAGCAGTGAAGACGCGTTTTGGAGACAGCGAGAGCAAACCCAACTACACGCTCGCAACGCTACTGGACCCAAGGTAGTGTGTGTGTGTGTTTTGAATGCTTGGGTCACATCGATTGCT
This sequence comes from Setipinna tenuifilis, assembly GCA_030347295.1. Taxonomy (NCBI): domain Eukaryota; kingdom Metazoa; phylum Chordata; class Actinopteri; order Clupeiformes; family Engraulidae; genus Setipinna; species Setipinna tenuifilis. The sequence goes on along the minus strand of CM059273.1, from coordinate 123,081 downwards.
TGTACTCATATCACCTATGAGTAAAACAAATACGCAGACTTAAATGTTGTCTTATGTTTTCGTTCAGGTACAAAACTGGATTTTTCTCCAGCTCATCAACGGCGAAGGAGCTGCTGCTGCAGAAGATGGGCCTGGAGAAGACAGACGTGCTGGATGACATTGAACCATCGGCCAAAACGCCACGGATGGAGAATAGCAGCTGTCTCGACAGTATATTTACTGAAATCGTAAATGAGCAAGTGCCACTCTCCCCAAGCACCTTAAGCGCTACGGCTGAATTAGATGCATACCTCGGTGAGGCTCCTCTGGCCCTTAAGGACGATCCACTCACCTTCTGGAAAGTTAATAAAAGTAGGTTCCCCACTCTTGCAAAAATGGCCCGTCAGTACTTATCTGCGCCATGTAGCAGTGTTGAGAGCGAGCGGTTGTTCAGCTCTGCTTCAAATGTTGTTACAGACGCAAGAAACCGGCTGACACCTGAACATGCCGAAATGCTGCTGTTCATAAAGAAAAACCTGCCTCTGACTTTCGGAAAATAGGAACATTCAATGTTAATAGGCCCATTTTAATTGTTATTAATTAATTGTTTAATTGTTGAAATAATTGTTAATTGTTGTTTAATTGTTAATATAATTGTTAATTGTTGAAATCTTTTTTGCTATATAATAAAAAAATTTCAATAAAATTGGCATGTATGATTATTTATTGGTGTTCCGGGCCGTACAAACAACAGTCAGGAACTGAGGCAAGTGTTAATTTCGTTAGGAAAAAAACTGTAAAGTGCAATACCTGTGAACAACACTGAAGTCAACCAAGCAAAATGTTGCGGAAGACCGGTGGTGGAATGGAGAGGGTAAGCGACCAACGGAGCGAAATGAGGCTAACTTTTTTGTAGGCCTAGCGAAAAATAAATCATTTATGAACTCACGTTTACGTCATGCGTGATGTATGCCTAGGCCGACGAACTCCTGATGTCCGAGTTGGTCTGGTGTTTACTGACACATTTATAAACACGCCCAGGCTATGGTTTGTGTATGGCCTATACAAACAAATTGCATTATTTGGAATATGTAATAGGACTACGTTGTTTTCCAACCGTACTGATGATCATGCACGTTTACATTGACAATCGCACAGAGTAGCCTTGAGACCACGTTACAAAGCACAGACAGCGCCTCTTCGGGGGACTGTCTGCTGGCATTGAAACGTTGACTGAGCTGCGCTTGTGCGCTCTCCATTGTCGCGCAATATTAAATCCCAGAAAATGACACTAATCATAGCAAATAACCTACACAAAGAATTGCATATTTAGCAGCTAAAATGTCTGGACAAGGCTGATATTTATTTCGATTAGAATAATGTCCAACTTTCGTAGTCAAGACTTGCTTTCTTGCGACATGTACCGATTGTTGAAGGGAGGACAGTGAGTTACCACATGCAACGGTTGGATTCACTTTAAAAAATAATAGTAGTAATAATAATAATTTATTAGTGAGTAGCCTTTAATACAAAACTGTTAACAAGGCGAATAGCCGACATTTAAAAAAGACAGACAACGTTGGGGATCTTAGCGTAGGCATATGTCAGCGAAAGCGGGCGGAGTGTGGAGAGATGTTTAAAATGACAGCCTTGGGGGAAAATGTAATGAGGGACGGCAATGTTTCATGATAACATCTTCGCCATAGAAAAATGGGTAGGCCCTAATGGCCTTGGGTTGTTGTTGACGATTTTTTTTTTTTTTTGTTATCTGACGAAATTAGTCTAACCTTGAGAGTTAGGCTATATTTTCCCCAGATGGGAGAGGCTTTTTCCCCTCGAACGGACGCTGGCAAATGGCGCTTCACTAAACACTATATTGGCGCATCTGATTATGCTCAAACCTGAGCTCGACAATTCTTCAGTTTCTGTTCTGCGCTGCAGGAAACATTTGGCGCATGGGATTGGCACTGGTATCGGTTTATGGTATCGGCAACTGTTTGGCAAGTACGAGTACGAGATAAAAGTGGAGTATCGGGCCGATGCCCGATGCCAGTATCGGTATCGGTGCATCCCTACTTAGCACCTCACTACTCTCTCTCAAAAGTGCTGATTTTAGTTTTTCCTTTGAGTAATAGCTTCCTGTCTGGTGCTGCGTTTTCACAATGGGTTTAAAATCTCAGCTCAAAGCCAGCTCCACAAATAAAATGTTTGTGTGAATGACGTCCTTTTAGAAAAAGCAAGTAACATAATAGCTCACTACCACCTGCATCAAAGCCAAATATGCACACAGCTGTCTTCAGCCCAGTGGGTAAGGCAGTATATATATGCAATATAGACTGTGGCTTTTAAAAAATGCTAACGGGGCCTTAAGCAGCCTGGCCTTATGCAGCCTGTCAGTGGGAACTTGAAGTGGTACTTGGCATAGAAATGAAGGGGAAGGGAAACACACCCCTGATGCCCTCCCCCATACCCATATGCACACACAGACTTACTCCATGATCTGCGATAGTTTTCATTGCCACTATTTGCCACTAAAGATAGGGAACATGCCCCTCCCCACATTACTTTCTGCTTTTCTCCTTTGTTGCTGTCCGAGAGGTGGGGAAACAGAGAGTTGGGGCTGGGCAGTGTGGGGCTGTAGCAGTGTGTAGCTGGGCAGTGTGGGGCTGGAGTTGTGCAGTGTGGGGCTGGAGTTGTGCAGTGTGGGGCTGGAGTTGTGCCGTGTGGGGCTGTAGCTGGGCAGTGTGTAGCTGGGCAGTGTGTAGCTGGGCAGTGTGGGGCTGGAGTTGTGCAGTGTGGGGCTGGAGTTGTGCCGTGTGGGGTTGGGCAGTGTGGGGCTGTAGCTGGGCAGTGTGTAGCTGGGCAGTGTGGGGCTGGAGTTGTGCAGTGTGGGGCTGGAGTTGTGCCGTGTGGGGCTGTAGCTGGGCAGTGTGTAGCTGGGCAGTGTGTAGCTGGGCAGTGTGGGGCTGGAGTTGTGCAGTGTGGGGCTGGGCAGTGTGGGGCTGTAGCTGGGGCAGTGTGGGGCTGTAGCTGGGGCAGTGTGGGGCTGTAGTTGGGCAGTGTGTAGCTGGAGTTGTGCAGTGTGGGGCTGGGCAGTGTGGGGCTGTAGCTGGGGCAGTGTGGGGCTGTAGTTGGGCAGTGTGGGGCTGTAGCTGGGCAGTGTGGAGTTGGGTAGTGTGGGGCTGGGCAGTGTGGGGTGGTAGCTAGGCAGTGTGGGGCTGAGCAGTGTGGGGGTGGGGTAATGTGGGGCTGGAGCTTTGCAGTGTGGGGCTGGAGCTTTGCAGTGTGGGGCTGGAGTTGGGCAGTGTGGGGCTGTAGCTGGGCAGTGTGGGGCTGTAGCTTTGCAGTGTGGGGCTGTAGCAGTGTGGGGTTGGGCAGTGTGGGGCTGTAGCTGGGCAGTGTGGGGCTGTAGCTGGGCAGTGTGGGGCTGGAGCTGGGCAGTGTGGAGCAGTGCAGTGTGGAGCTGTGCAGTGTGGGGCTGTAGCTGGGCAGTGTGTAGCTGTGCAGTGTGGGGCTGTAGTTGTGCAGTGTGGGGCTGTAGTTGTGCAGTGTGGGGCGGTAGTTGGGCAGTGTGGGGCGGTAGTTGGGTAGTGTGGGGCTGTAGCTGGGCAGTGTGGGGCTGGAGTTGGGCAGTCTGTGGTGTATCATGGCAACCAGGCCCTTCCTGCTGGCTAATGCACACACAGCTGCCCTTCCATTAGTGCCTCTGCTGTAAACACTGCTGATAAACTCTCTCTCTCCCCCTTTCTTTCTCTCACTCTTTTTCTCTCTCCCTTTCTTTCTCTCACTCTTGCTCTCTCTCTCTCGCTCGCTCTGTCTCTCTGCATTTCTTTCTCTCTCTCTTTTTCTCTCCCCCTTTCTTTCTCCCTCTCTTTCTTTTTCTCTCTCCCTTTCTTTCTTTCTCTCTCTTTCTCCTTCTTTTTGCTCTCCTAATTCACCCCCTCTTGTTTTATCTCTCTTTCTTTCTGCTTCTGCTCCGCTAATTCACCCCCTCTTATTTTATCTCTCTAGGCTGCTGGGTTTGCAGGTCCATAGTGTATTTTTCTTCCACTCCTCTGCCACCTGAGGTGTGACATACAGAGTGTAGATTTCTGCCCTGTAGAGATGGATGGATGGATGGATGGATGGATGGATGGATGGATGGATAGATAGATAGATAGATAGATAGATGGATAGATGGATAGATGGATAGATAGATAGATGTTGATGTAGGCTAAGCTAAATTGTGAAGGTCGGCAGAAACGTCTGGCCTTCTGTCCAACGATTGGCTGCCGCAGCTGTGTGCAAAGTCTAAACCGCCAAAAACTGGTGACATCGTACATCTTAAATCAGGGGTTCGGTGAGTCGGTCTCAGGGGTTCGGTGGAGCCTCCGCCGCAGAGGTCAAGATACACATGCACGGTTCATTTTGTGCACCAGTAAAAAAATCATATTTTATTTTTTACTAAAGAAGGGTTCGGTGAATGAGCATATGAAACTGGTGGGGTTCAGTACCTCCAACAAGGTTAAGAACCACTGTCTTAGATCCACTAACCAGAGCGAGGCCAGAAAACACCCTAACACTAGCATGCATATTCCCTAACACTAGCATGCACATCAGAGGAAATTATATTCCCTAACACTAGCATGCACATCAGAGGAAATTATATTCCCTAACCCTAGCAAGGACATCAGAGGGAAATTGCATTGGGGCCAGAAATGTCAACAGTGTAAATGTATGCTCATCTGCACTAGATAGATGGATCACATGGATTCACCATAATTTAGGCTTCTTAAAGTATTATGTTCCAACCTGGGGACTGTCGATGTGTCTTCTTTGGAGTGTGTCAGTGTGTGGCTTGTGTGGCTTTCTTGCCCTGTTATCCGTCAGCCAATAAGTGGGGTACGTCCCCTAGCCACGCGTCAGTAAGCTGGGTGCATCCCCCAGCCATGAGTCAGTAAGTGGGGTACATCCCCCAGCCATGAGTCAGTAAGTGGGGTACGTCCCCTAGCCACGCGTCAGTAAGCTGGGTCCAGGCAAGCATGTAACGGAGCTGAGTAGGCATGTGACGGAACTGAATAGGCATCTTAGCATGTAACGGAGCTGAGTAGGCATCTTAGCATGTGACGGAACTGAGTAGGCATCTTAGCATGTGACGGAACTGAGTAGGCATCTTAGCATGTGACGGAACTGAGTAGGCATCTTAGCATGTGACGGAACTGAGTAGGCATCTTAGCATGTAACGGAACTGAGTAGGCATCTTAGCATGTGACGGAACTGAGTAGGCATCTTAGCATGTGACGGAACTGAGTAGGCATCTTACCAAGCATGTGCTGAGTAGGCATCTTAGCATGTGACGGAACTGAGTAGGCATCTTAGCATGTGACGGAACTGAGTAGGCATCTTAGCATGTAACGGAACTGAGTAGGCGTCTTAGCATGTAACGGAACTGAGTAGGCATCTTACCAAGCATGTAACGGAACTGAGTAGGCATCTTAGCATGTGACGGAACTGAGTAGGCATCTTAGCATGTGACGGAACTGAGTAGGCATCTTAGCAGAGTGATGTCCTGTGGCTTAGCTGCAGATATGATTTGCCCATTTTGATCCACAAACATAACAATCAAAATGTAAGCACTTGCCACTGTCAGAGTGTTTGCATTAGTTGTGTGTGTGTGTGTGTGTGTGTGTGTGTGTGTGTGTGTGTGTGTGTGTGTGTGTGTGTGTGTGTTTGTGTGTTTGTGTGTGTGTGTGTGTGTGTGTGTTTGTGTGTGTGTGTGTGTGTGTGTGTCATGTTGTCATTCTTCTTTTGTATGTCTTGCACTTTTCCTTTTCCTCTTTTTTTTACCTATCTGTTGCTGTCCTTACATCCTGTAGTTGTCTCTCTCCCTCTCCCTCTCCCTTTCTCTCTCTCTCTCTCTCCGTCTCACACTCTCACTCTTTCTCTCTCTCTCTCTCTCTCTCTGTCTCTCTCTCTCTGTCTCACACTCTCACTCTTTCTCTCTCTCTCTCTATTTTTGTCCTTTCATGTGACTTCATCTTACAGTAATTTATATTCTGCTTCATCTTCTTTGTCTCTCGTTCTTTCTCTGCCCCATCTCCCCTTTTTATAACCCCCTCCCCCTCCCCCACTCCTCTCCTCCCCCTCTCCCCCTCTCCCCTCCTCTCCTCCCCCCCCCCCCCCCCCCCCCCCCCCCCCCCCCTCCATCCTCCAGACTACACGGGTGGAGTTTGACCTGCCAGAGTACTCTGTCAGGCGGCGCTACCAGGACTTTGACTGGCTGCGGATCAAGCTGGAGGAGACCCAACCCACCCACCTCATACCAGTGAGACAACCCCACACTCCCATTGTCACACACACCCCCACACCCCAATGTCACACAAGACATGCCCTCACACCCCAACGTCACACACACCCCCCCAACATCACACACACCCCCCCAACATCACACACACCCCCCCAACATCACACACACCCCCACACCTCAACACGACACACACACCTCAACATCACACACACACCCCAACATCACACATACCCCCCCAACATCACACAGGGCACACCCCCACACCCCAACACAACACACACACCCCAACACGACACACACACACCCCCCAACACGATGCACACACCCCAACATCACACACACACCCCAACATCACACAGGGCCCACTCCCACACCCCATCATCACATAGTAGAATATCCGCATTTCATGTCTTGTCTTCTCTTGTTTATACAGTAGAAGCAAATTACCCTTTTCTTGCCCTGTGTGTACACATGTGTCTGTACGTGCTTCTCTTTCTTACTGTTTCTCTCCATCCTTCCGTCTTTCAATTTTCTTATCCCTCCCTCCCCAGCCCCTGCCAGAGAAGTTTGTGATGAAGGGAGTTGTGGACCGGTTTTCAGAAGAGTTTGTGGAGACGAGGAGGAAAGCGCTGGACAAGTTTCTCAAGAGGGTAGCTGACCACCCAGTGCTGTCCTTCAATGAGCACTTTAACGTCTTTCTCTCTGCTAAGGTGAGCCGCACTTTAACGTCTTTCTCTCTGCTCAGGTGAGCAGCACTTTAACGTCTTTCTCTATGCTAAGGTGAGCAGCACTTTAACATCTTTCTTTCTGCTAAGGTGAGCCGCACTTTAATGTCTTTCTCTCTGCTAAGGTGAGCAGCACCTGTCCTGCAGAGCACCTGTCCTGCAGAGCAGACACTCCAGCATCACATCTTTACATCCTCATGCCAGCCATCATTTCTCTGCTTCTAGGAAAATAATTTATCTTCATCTCTCTCTCTCTCTGTATATGTATTTTATGTGTTGTTGGACTCAACATCTTTTCAATTTCTAAGTCTCATCTTAATTTTACTTAAATTCTACTTGATCCTCAACCAGACTAGAGTGTCATGGGTTGGTCTCTTTAGACCACAGAGAAAGATGTCCTTTCACCAGCCTATGAAAGAACCCTCCGTCATAATGATTGTAATGGCATATGTGTATAGTTCCATTATAGTTTGTTGCATCACAATATTGGACGCAAACATGTCTATCTCTGGGCGTAAACAGCAGCCTGCATAGACACGGTGCACTGCGCAGCATTGCTAAGTGGGCATATGCATTCATGGGTGCTAAGTGGGCATATGCATTCATGGGTGCTAAGTGGGCATATGCATCATGGGCTAGGGGTTGTGCTTCATGGATGACCAGATCATAAACATCGGCTGGATGATGTACCCTGCTGTCATAAAGACACAGAGTTTTATGGCCGACTCGGCCGGAGTGTGTTATGTGCCTTGTGGCCATAAAGGGGCATGACGGGGTAGTCATTTCCTCTGATCGCCAAGTCTGCCTGAAGCCAGATGGTGCAGGCGGCCAGGTGGAGATTTGTCAGGTCAGCTGTAACGGGCGTTTCATTATCGCCCCTGTGATGAAGAGGCCAGCGGGGTCATTATTCATGGAGACACTTCAAACATGGCGGACAGATATTAATAAGGGCTCCTCAGCCATGCCCCAGGTCCTTGATATAGGGGTGTGTGTGTGTGTGTGTGTGTGTGTGTGTGTGTGTGTGTGTGTGTGTGTGTGCGTGTGCGTGCATGTGTGTAGAAGGTGTAGCACACATTTTAAAGGCGTATAGCTTGAATTATACGCCATTAAACACAGAAACATTTCAACAGAAACATTTCAAAGTAAAACTTTATGAAATATTTCACAGCGCACTGTTGCGTTTAGGAGTTCCATAGTCCGGCAGGATCCCCTGACAGTGGTGCAGACTTTAAACCAAATTGCGTATGTAGTCAAAGAGTACTTCACTAGCCACTAACGCTTGTGAGTTAGTGGATGTAAGTGATTTGCCTTTGGCACTGGTGTTTCCATTGATCAGCCAAAGCTGTGGACTCATGGCCAGCGGGATGCTGAGTGATGACTTCTGTCACTCTTGTGCTGTCAGACAGACACATTAGACACCCAGCTGAGACATGGACAGCTGCATAGCACCTGATTTAGCCTAGCCAAGACACTGGAGACTCAGCACTTCATTCAGCACAGGCTAGCGCTGATGGGCCCTGTTTAAAAAGAGAGAAGGCAGAGCTCTGCAACACAGAGCAGAGTGGAGTTCTCCTCACCAAGTCCACCTCAGCAGCCAATCAGAAAACATTATTCCATAGCTAAGGGAGATAAACAATATATAGTGCCCTCTTAAGACCAGTTTATTAGTTCAACACTATATAGTGCCCTCTTAGGTTTATTAGTTCATATGGGGTTCACTGTAACAAATGGAACAGACCTGTGGGTGTAGATGTTACCTGTTCTAACCTGCCCTCTGTCCTGTTATAGGACCTGAGCGCACGCAAGAAGCAGGGTCTGGCCCTGCTGACCTGTTGTAATCTGCCCACCTGTTACCTGTTCTAATCTGCACACCTGTTACCTGTTGTAGGACCTGAGCGCACATAAGAGGCAGGGGCTGGCGCTGCTGACCAAGATGGGCGAGTCGGTGAAGTACGTGACGGGCGGCTACAAGCTGCGGGGGCGGCCGCTCGAGTTCGCTGCCATGGGAGACTACCTGGACGTGTTCACACAGAAGCTGGGAACCATCGACAGGATAGCACAGAGGATCATCAAAGAGCAAACAGGTGTTTGTGTGTGTGTGTGTGTGTGTGTGTGTGTGTGTGTGTGTGTGTGTGTGGGCACTATCGACAGGATGGCACAGAGAATCATCAAAGAGCAAACAGGTCAGCAGGCGGACATAAGGGTCCGTGTGTGTGTGTGTGTGTGCACTCCGAACATCGGTGTTCTAGACTATCTGGTGTCATGTCTGTGTTCTAGACTATCTGGTGTCATGTCTGTGTTCTAGACTATCTGGTGTGTGTTCTAGACTATCTGATGTCTTGTCTGTGTGTTCTAGACTCTCTGGTGTCGTACCTGTGTTCTAGACTATGTGCTGTGTGTGTCTAGAGTACCTGGTGTGTGTTCTAGACTATGTGCTGTGTGTCTCTAGAGTACCTGGTGTGTGTTCTAGACTATGTGCTGTGTGTCTCTAGAGTACCTGGTGTGTGTTCTAGACTATGTGCTGTGTGTGTCTGTCTCTAGAGTACCTGGTGGAGCTGCGGGAGTATGGGCCGGTGTACTCCAGCTGGGGGGGCTTCGAGGGGTCGCTGCAGGAGCCTCTGGAGGGGGTGGCGGGGTGTGTGGCCAACTGCGCTGGGGCCCTGGAGGAGCTCACGGAGGACATGAGCGAAGACTTCCTGCCGGTGCTGAGAGAGTACGTGCTCTACATCGAGTCCATGAAGGTAAGCGCTACATTCAGCCCCAAACACATGCCCTGACAGCTAGCGATGGCGCTAGGCTAACACATGCCCTGACAGCTAGCGATGGCGCTAGGCTAACACATGCCCCGACAGCTAGCGATGGCGCTAGGCTAACACATGCCCCGACAGCTAGCGATGGCGCTAGGCTAACACATGCCCCGACAGCTAGCGATGGCGCTAGGCTAACACATGCCCCGACAGCTAGCGATGGCGCTAGGCTAACACATGCCCCGACAGCTAGCGATGGCGCTAGGCTAACACATGCCCTGACAGCTAGTGATGGCGCTAGGCTGACACATTCCCTGACAGCTAGCGATGGCGCTAGGCTAACGAGCATACTGAAGGCCATGAGTTCTAGTGTCTCTTGCTCACACATACGTCGCTAAAGGCAGACCTTGGGCATTTGCTTTCACTGTTAATATTTACTTTTATGGTGCACTAAAATACAGTTAAATGTTTCCATGATCCAAAACTCACAACTTCATCAAGCCTCAGTTTAAAACGCAGTATAATATGCGTGGTCGCTGGTCATTCTGAAATGCTCTGTCATTGGTCAGTCTGAAATGCTTTGTCATTGGTCAGCTTGCTTCTGACTGCTCACGCCAGCAAGCCCAGGCTAGCCCTAACCTTAACCCTAGTTTTACAAGGCTGTTTTTTCTACAATTTTTAAGAATTGTAGTACCATATGCTGTCACCTTCTATGGTATAGAAATGAGAAAATTGGGAGTAACATGAGGTTTGTAGGCCTCTGTGGAATATAACTGGTCTTTCTGGCATGTTCTTTCCATAACTTCCATAAGTCTACATTGACCCTTTAGAGAAGGGGGGACATGAGGTCTTCTTGCGGAGTCAGAAGTAGGTGCACTCACTGCACAGCTTTGCCCTAGCGGAGAGAGAGCGGGGTTCTTGGGAACAGGATGACACAGGGCTTGTGAAAGCTTTCACTGGAAACATTGCCACATGTGTTGCAGAAAAATGTAGCTGGTTTTGGAGGAGGAAGAGAAGATCACAAGTTAATCCCTTTAAGTACTTGTATTTAGCCTTTGTGTGACTTTCTTTGCATCACTACTGCATAACAGGCAAACACCAGTTGAGTCTCCCCTGCAGGTCAACCAAGATGGCTGGTTCAGTGTAAAGCATGAAGTGCTGTTCTGCATGTCTGTGTGCTAAGTGCAGTTCTGCATGTCTGTGTGCTAAGCGCTGTTCCTCTCTTCCAGAACGTCCTGAAGAAGCGAGACCAGGTGCAGGCGGAGTACGAGGCCAAGCTGGAAGCCGTGGCGTTCCGGAAGGAAGAGAGGACAGCGGTAGGTCACTTTACATTACACTACATTATATTACACTACACTACATTACACTACATTACACTACACTACATTACACTACACTACACTACATTACATTACACTACATTATATTACACTACACTACATTACACTACACTACATTACACTACATTACACTACACTACACTACATTACATTATATTACACTACATTACACTACATTACATTACACTACATTACACTACACTACATTACATTACATTACATTACACTACACTACACTACATTACGTTACATCACTCACATCTGGGTCTGTGGGTCTATCCACACACATTTGGGTCTTTGGGTCCATCAACACTCACATCTGTAATGTCAGAATCCGTATCTGTCAGTATCAGTTAGCATTGTGTTTCCATGTTGTAACACAGGATTAGCATAACATATGCTCGTTATCTGATTTCAAACTTCATGAAAATCCCAAAAATATTAAATCCCTAATAATTTTGTTGCCACACAACAAAGTAACAAATACAAGCTTCTGAGGGATAGCATCACTGTACGCAGCGTACAGATGTGGTGGCATGCTTCGGAGGAGCTCTCGCTGCATGGAGGCCAAAGTGGAAAGCAACTTTTTCCATAAGTGGCGTCAGGGGTGTGTGTGCTCTGCTTTGGCTTGGCAGGGTGTGTCGTTGCAGTTGCAGTGTGTGTGTGTGTGTGTGTGCATGCCATTGCCAATGGAAATGGTGTGTGTGTGTGTATGTGTGTGTGTGTGTGTGTGTGTGTGTACACACGCCATTGGTAAAGGAAATGCCCACTGTGCCTGCGTGTGCATGTGTCCGAGCGTGTGGGTGTGTCTCCAGAGCCTTGTGTGTGTGTGTGTGTGTGTGTGTGTGTGAGTGTGTGTGCGCGTGTGCGCGCCTGTTATCTGCAGTGTCCTCTGTGTACATGTACGTGTGTCGTACTGAGTGCCTTTGTGTATACGTGTGTGTATATGTGTGCCATCCAAAGTGCCCTCTGTGTGTGTGTGTGTGTGTGTCTGATTCCCCTCTGTGTGTGTGTGTCTGCACGTGTATGTGCGTGTGTATGCCATCCTGATTCCCCTCTGTGCCTGTGTGTGTGCCTGATTCGTGTGTGTGTGTGTGTGTGTGTGTGTGTGTGTGTGTGTGTCCGATCCCTCTGTGCTTGTGTGTGTGTGTGTGTGTGTGATCCTCTGTGCCTATGGCAGACCCCCCCGGATGTGGAGAAGTGCCAGGACCGAGTGGAGTGCTTCAACGCGGACCTGAAGGCGGACTGGGAGCGCTGGCAGAACAACAAGCGCCAGGACTTCAGGCAGCTGCTCACGGGCATGGCCGACAGGAACATCCAGTACTACGAGAAGGTGTGTGTCTGTGTGTGTGTCTGTGTGTGTCTGTGTGTGTGTCTGTGTGTGTGTCTGTGTGTGTAGGGGGGGGGTTGGCATGGGCAGAAACATCCATTACTACAAGGTCTGGGGGGCACCGGACACTATTGTAGCAAGCAAGCATATAATTCTATAGGAAGGAGGAGAGGGGGAGGATGAAGGGGGAACAGGAAGGAGATGAGTGAGTGAGAAGACGAGAGGAAGATGGAGAAGCTGTGTGAGGGGTAGATGGAGGAAGAGGGAGATGGAGAGGCTGTGTGAAGGGTAGATGGAGAGAGGAGGAAGAGGGAGAGGAAGTGAAAGGTACATGGAGGAGGGAGGAGGAGGGAGAGGAAGTGAAAGGTAGCTGGAGGGAGAGGGAGAAAGGGAGAGGAAGTGAAAGGTAGCTTTTCTCTCTGCAAAGATGCAGCAACACAACATTTAGTTTCACAGCACAGACATGCACATTCATTCACTTGTGTAAGTTTCACACACACACACACACACACACACACACACACACACACACACACACACACACACACACACTCTAACTGGGCCAGTGCGAGTGGAACCTTCTGTGGAATTCTCTCACCTTTAACGCCACGCCGCCCTGCCAAACATCCACACAGCCCTGCAAAATTCCAGCTGCTGCCGCCAACTGGAGACACACACACACACACACACACACACTGACACACACACACACACACACACACACACACACACTGACACACACACACACACACACACACACACACACACACACACTGACACACACACACACACAGTGACACACACACACTGGGCAAAGTCCAGCCCAAAAGAGGGGGAAAAAAGAAAGATCGGTGTCTAGAAAAAGCTGCAACATCATCTGTCTTGTTCGCTTATAAAGAGTGGGTCAGGCCAGGAACTTTTATGTCTTCCAGAACCCTCTGTTGCCTGGCTACACAGCAGATCTGTCTGCTAATCTGCTTCTGTGACATGGCCACCCAGTTACAGGTAGTTTAGTGTTTCCCACAGATTTGTGTGAGGCTGTGGTGGGGGGGAGGGGGGTTGTCATACTGTAACGTATATAGGTAGGCCTATTTTAAAGGCTACTTTGGGTATTTTGTTTTTTTTTTTTCTGGTCATAATGCTCCCACACAGCCAACATGAACTCCCAACCCCCACCCCCTATTATATTTGAAAAGAAAAATCACGTCAACAATTTGTGATGGCGGTTGTTGATTGTGTGGCAGCCCAGCAAAGATGGCTGCCCCTGGACCCTTTAATTTAAGCCTCATTTGGCCTATGAGAAGGTCTATGCATGACATCACACAGGGTTTGTTCAGTTTCCTTGTATAAAGTCTGACTATTACACAGTTACTAATAGTCATAGTGGTAACAAGCAAGTAATGTTTAAGACATAATGATTTTTATTTGTGTGTGTGTGTGTGTGTGTGTGTGTGTGTGTGTGTGTGTGTGTGTTTCAGTGTCTTGCAGCTTGGGAGTCCATCATTCCACTGTTACAGGACAGACCAGAATCCACCAAAACGGAAACCAGCTGAGCTGATGTCACCTGCTATGCTCCGCCCCCTCAGCCCCCATCCCACGGCCCAATTGTGTCGCTCAGAGTTGTCACCATGTGACCTGTGTGGTTTTCTCTGATTGGTTGGGATCTGACATTTGATCCAGGAGTGGGGAGGGGTTCTGGACTTGATAAAGACTCCAAGTATTACTATGATTATGATTATGGTCCTCTGTGCCCCCGCCCCCCCCACACTCCCCAATGGTCCATCCCTCCTTCAGTGGTCGTGGCGAGTGCTGAAAGTGTGGTGGACCGGCACTCTCATCCTGTACAGCAGACAGGACAAGCACAAGCTATCGCCTGAACCACTGGCCTCTGGGGCCCCGAGCCCGCGGCCTGGCAGGCTGTCCCGGAGGATTGTGGGATGGATGGTGGTGCAGGGATGTCAAGCAAGCTAACATGTACAGATTTTATTTTGTTCGTGTGTGCGTGAAAGAGACACTTCAGACATTATTTGTAGTTTTTAGGCAAGAGGTTGCCAATTGTTTAATAACTTCTTTTTCCCCTCAAATGTTGTATCTGGTCGGTTATTCAGTCATGTGCTTGATTTTTTTTTTTTTTTTTTTTTTTTTTTTTTTTTTAATAATTGATTTTGTCTGTTTTCTGTTTTTCTATTTCTCTATTTCCATTCAACCTTAAGCCCAAGGTCAGAGTGAAGGTCTCTTTGCCAAGGTAAGAGTGAAGGTCTCTGGAGTTTGCACTGGCCAAAGATGAAGATCAATCCTCCAGGGTCTGGTACTGACCCTAACCCTTCAGGGTCTGGTACTGAGGTTTCTTTGCCCCATGTGGCCCTGATGTTGAGGTCTCTTTGCCCCACGTGGCCCTGATGTTGGTAGCGATGATAACGAGTCAGAGCTCATCCCACTTAGTCGTACCCCCGTACCCCCAACCCCCGTACCCCCGTACCCCCAACCCATGCACCCTGTACCCCCTACCCCTGTACCCCCAAACCCCTACCCCCAACCCCCGTACCCCCCAACCCCTGCAGCCCCGTACCCCCAACCCCTGCAGCCCCGTACCCCCAACCCCTGCAGCCCCAGTCCTAGCACTGCTGTTATTAGATGGCTGCATCCACATGAAGGTCGTTTCTTGTTTTCCGCAACCCTATTATTATAGCAGGGTTATAGGGTTAGCATATATTATAGCAACCCTGTTATTTATGTGCCCCACCCTTATTGCCAGCCCCCCCAGAGTGACTGCTAGCCCAGAGTGACTGCTAGCCCAGAGTGACTGCTAGCTCAGAGTGACTGCTAGCTCAGAGTGACTGCTAGCCCAGAGTGACTGCTAGCCCAGAGTGACTGCTAGCTCAGAGTGCCTGCTAGCTCAGAGTGCCTGCTAGCTCAGAGTGACTGCTAGCTCTGTGATGAAGGACGCTGTGTGCTGGACTCAGAGGGTGAGACATGTGTGCCACACTCCACCTGGAGCCCAGCTGTTGGGCGAAAAGGATTCCCTGTTACAGGTGTTGTGCGAAAAGGATTACCTGTTCCAGGAGGAGGCAAATGGCTTTCTACTGCATTCCACGATGACCGAATTAAAGGAACGGTGGCCCTTTTACAAAGTGTGTGTAGTTCATCCTGCTGAAGAGATATCCTGTGTATCTGTATTAAGCCAACTAGCCTTCCCACGTCACGGATGTGTGTGTTTGTCTGAGGGTGTGTGCACCATGTGCCCCATGTGGATGAGTGAGTCAAGGTACCTTATTTAGGGAGCATCACCTGACTGCATTTCGCAGTGTCTGAGCTAAGCCTTCTCAGCTGCCTGTTGACACTGAGGCTGGTTGGTGTGGCTACCTGTTGTGACTACCTGCTTTCTCATGTGCTGACATATGATGTGGCTGCGCAGTGTATGGCTTTCCAGAGCCAGACTTCATCTTCAGACAGAGCTCACATCATAGTCTTCATGTCTTTCTAGATTTCTGTCTTTTCCCGTTTCACCCATCCTCACTCTCTGCCCCCTCTCCTTTTCTTTCTCTT
The DNA here is from genome assembly GCA_030347295.1 of Setipinna tenuifilis. Classification (NCBI taxonomy): domain Eukaryota; kingdom Metazoa; phylum Chordata; class Actinopteri; order Clupeiformes; family Engraulidae; genus Setipinna; species Setipinna tenuifilis. The sequence continues at coordinate 107,128 of CM059273.1, read as the reverse complement.
ATTTATGGTGTCTTTGTCTGTGTGTCTGTCTCTCATATACCACATATACGAAAACACATTTTAGATCTGACTAAGACCGTTGTTGTGCATTATAATGTTTTGCCTGATTTTCTTTTCCTGTTTTCACGTGGGCATGGGGAACCTGGCAAGGGGTGGCTTGTAGTGTGTACACACAGTGCCACACATCTGTGTGAGTAACCAGCTGGCTTTAATTTACGTCGGTCTGGCTGTCATGTTCATACTGGGCTCTTGCTCATGTACTGCGGTGTGGATGTCATGTACACACTGGGTAAGTGACCCTAAACTGGCTCCCATGCCTCATCCTCACCACAGTATTCAAGCCTCATGCAGCTTCCCTGTACTGCCAAACAGGCCCTCTAGAGGCGCTCAAGAGCATTTACCAGAGCCCTTGGTGGTGACCCCATCTCTGTGTGTGTGTGTGGTGTGTGTGTGGTGTGTGGTGTGTGTGTGTCTAAAACGCCCCAGGTCAGGTGTGCTACACTGTGTATGTATGTAGATGGTGGACAGTCAGCAGTGATGAGAAGGGGACTCCCAGTAAAAGTAATTTACCCCTCGCCCACCCCCTCCCCTACATTTACGCCCACCCCCCTCCCCTTCATTTACCCCCCCCCCCTCCCCTTCATTTACGCCCACCCACTCCCCCTTCCCTTCATTTACCCCCCTGCCCCCTCTTCTTCTTTTAGTCCCCATACCAAGTCAGGTGCAATAAACGTGTGATGTTATATTATCATAACATATACGTGTGATGTTATATTATCATAACATGTCCTAACACAACCTGTTTTTCCAGCCTGTCCTAACATAACTGGTTCCCAACCTAACCCTAACGGGTTATTGTTCTGTGGTTCTGCCCAGTCCAGCAGTACTGATTTGCACTCATGTTTATTATTTAGTATCCATCCTCTTGTGTCGACTATTGGCGTAAGACACACACATTTGTATGGCGCTGTCGATGATGTTGAAACCACTCGTGGCACACCCACCCCAAGAGACTTGTTGTTCATGTGCCATTGTTTTGGAAATAAATCAAAGGTACACTGCAACCTTTAAAGTGGGTGCATGACCCAGTGTGTAATTTGTGGTGTCCGCCCCCCAAAAATCCTCATAATCAGTTGTCCTTTCTGAACCCTTAATAAATGTTAATGGAATGGTTACCCTTTATGTAACTAAAACGTTTTCGAAAGTTGGTTACAATTTCTGAAGCTTTGAAAAATGGTAAATGATGTCTCCATCTGGTGCATAGCAGCTTCAGTCCTGTCCTGTGCTGTGCTCAGCTTTGCTGCATGGGAAAATTAAACTCCTCTAGTCTTGTAACAGGCAGCCTTTCGCCTCCTGTGTGGTACTGTGGAAGTCACAGAACTGCCAGGAGACCCTCTACTGTGTAGACTGCCATTGCAGCTATGCTTTGCTTTGTCAATGCAGCTGTGCTACCTATGCTTTGTATGATTGAGACCATATTAGCAGGGAGCTAGGTCACAGCTAGAACCCTAACACTAACCCACAACCTAAACGCTAATCTGAAACCCTAACACTAACCTGCAACCTTAACGCTAACCCAGAATCCTAATGCTAACCCACAATCCTAACGCTAACATGAAACGTTAACGCTAACCCAGAATCGTAACTCGGAACACTAGTTACCCCGACACTAGTTACCCCGACACAAGTGATTGGGCTAGCCTGTGTGCTGCCACTTACACACCGCCCAGGAGTCATCACCCATTACCCATTACCCTGCTTTTCCCCAGATATCCACACCACCTGTCATGCAAGCAGCTTTTACTGGAAACCATATGGAAGAATCTAAACATACTTAACACTTTGAGCAACACAGAGAGTGGAGGGTCTTACTGCAAAGTTGATTTAGTGTTTAGTTGGCCACATGAATCAGTGGGCCCGTTCACATGCACACCAAAATCCCAATGATTATCTGATTTATGGAGTTATCAGATAATTGAACTGAACCGAAACTAAGTTCTGGAATGAAAATAAAACAAATGTCATTTCTCTGAAAATACAGAAATTCGGAAACGCTTCAAAAGGAGTCCACACATATTTTGTGTATGTTTGTTTTGTTTAAAATATTCTTTTCTGTGACTGTAAAGACTGTGTCGCCTCTTGTTCAGATTCTGATATCCTTCATATAAATTGGCTGTGTACGTACAACAGGCATGGCAAAGAAAGGACATTTGCAATGTTAGACTCTGGAACAACGATACAAATTCAAATGCTATACTTGACTGCCCTATAAGAAGCTATGTAGGCCATACCATTGACTACAACTAGATATACCTCTAGTAATAACCGCTTATCATTTATGGCAACGAATAAGATTTTCAGTGTGCCCAAACTCAACTTAAAAATGGGACTGTTGCTCACATATAATTAGATATAGCCTTATACTCGGTGTGAAAGTGATGCCCTCTTGTGGTCATTAATGGGATTTTTATACCATTGAGTAAGCCAAATCCAACACTAAGGTCATTATTCTCGGGGTCAGCTTTAAAGTTTTCTTATAATTACTGGACTATTTCTTTACCTCTCTGCTGTTAATGCTCTTACAGTGGCCCATTCTTTTCACTGGAATGGGAGAATGGCTTCTCATTTACTCAGTTAGGTTACATCATAGGCCTACACATAAGAGGGCAAAACAATACATTTGAAATAAAATACTGATGGTGTTTAAATTATATAATGTGAGAAGGGCTAGACACAAACTTAGTTATTTCATGCCAATAATGGTCTTCAATATTGCAACAGCAACAAAGATTGTTTCCCCTCAACCCTGACCATACCCCTCATGAAGGCTTCATAAAGGCTACTCTCCACAGGCTCTCAGAGTTGTGCTTGTATTGGACCTGAGCTTCAACCATTCTGCTGAATATAAGAGTGCAGGACTTCTCTGTGGTGAATTCACTGCTAAAGCCTTTTCTGTTTACATAACTGGGCAGATCTGATGAAGAATCAGGCAGACAGCACCTTTACAAAGGTTCTGCTTTTTTCTATTTCAAACAAATATTTATAAGCCAAATACAGTTTATTTTTTCTTTTGTCACTGTTTCCATTTGGTGTGAATTGTTTATTGTTGACTTCATATTTTGTATAATTTGATGTAAGAATAAGAGAGGTTTGAAGAATACTATGTACAGCTGTGTTTTAATGCTTTTACCTTTACCTCAAATTATTTTAATTATATTGGACCAATAAAGAGGAATGTACTATGGACATCATTTTCTATTTATTTCACTGCACTTAGTTATAATAGAGGGAGATTTGTAAGCAGTTAGCCCCCTTTTGGCCTAGTGCTAAAGCCATGAATAGTAACTACCTCACCCTTATAAAAACTACAGCCTAGTTACTGAGGTGAAACTGGCTCCAAATGACTCTGCTCTAGAGATAGTGTCTTTAAGCAGTTATATCAACTCATATTTTTACTGTGTTACCCTCACACAGTTAATCACACTCAATAGTAGTTTTAGGGTCAGAGAACCCTTCACTTCTGTTAGCAGACACAACTTACAAAAGGAGGACACAAGGAGCTAAGTGTAATGCAATGTAATAGTCCTCCTGCCTGTGCTGTCCACAGAGATATCATGATTTTGTTCATCTACCTAGGCTCAGCTGGATGAGTGAATTTCGCTGCAACAAACATGTGACAGGACTTTTACTTTCTGAAGCTGGGATGTCCAGCTCTGCACCATGGCCAGCATCAGTGTTAGTGGATAACTCCAGTGTGTGTAGTTAGAGCATGGCCAGCATCAGTGTTAGTGGATAACTCCAGTGTGTGTAGTTAGCTTTACTCAGCATGGTCAGCATCAGTGTTGGTGGATAACTCCAGTGTGTGTAGTTAGCTTTACTCAGCATGGTCAGCATCACAGTGTTAGTGGATAACTCCAGTGTGTGTAGTTATTGAACCAGACTGGTCACAGCATCACAGCGTTAGTGGATACCTCGATGTAAAATGATGAAACTTTAGCATCACAGTTTTAGTGGATACCTTAATATAAAACAGTAAATCTTTCCAAGAGGGTGAAGAAGGAAGGAAGAAACTATTTTTAATAATGGTACATATACAACTTAAAGCTGGAATAGTAAAACATGGGTGTGTATGTGTTTATTTAAAGTGTGTATGTGTTTTTATCTAAAGTGTGTGTGTGTGTGTTTATCTCAAGTGTGTGTGTGTGTTTATCTCAAGTGTGTCTGTTTATCTAAAGTATGTGTGTGTGTGTTTATGTGAAGTGTGTGCATGGCTGATAGTTGAAACGGAACACACTGGAGGGGTTGTGGTGAGTGAGGCGCAGCTTGATGACATCACATAGGAAGTTGAGGATCCTGATGTCATCGGCAGCTCTCTGCGGTGGCCCCGCCTCTGGACCAGAGAAGACCTGATGGAAGGCCTGAGCGGCCAATCGTGTGAAGGCACTTTGCACCAACAGGGCATACGTCCTGCCCTCTCTGATGTGTGATTGGTCCATCAGCTGGCCAATCAGAGAGCCACGATAGGCGGGGCCGAGCAGGGTCATGTGATCTGCATCCAGGAGGGTCAGATAGCGATGGTAGCGCGCCACACACATCGCCCTGGAACACACACACACAAACACACACACACACACACACACACACACACACACACATACAAATACACAGAGTTTGTGAGGTAGCGAGAGTAGTGCACACACAAACACACACATAGAGTGAGAGTGTGTGTGTGTGAATATGCCAGGTACACACACACACACACACACACAGAATGTAAGAGAGTGTGTGTGTGTGAGAGAGAGAGAGAGCAAGTAGGTTTTGTGTGTGTGTGTGTGTGTGTGTGTGTGTGTGTAAAAGTGTGTGTTACCTGTTGAGTCCAATGATGCTGTACTCCAGAAGGTCGGTGATGTCAATCGGCCGGCAACACCATGGAAGCACTCTGTGTGTGTGTGTGTGTGAGTGTGTGTTTGGCAGGAAGAACTCCAGTGTGTACACCAGCTCCTGCACCTTCTCTTTAGCCCCACCCACCACCACCAAGGGCCGACCAATCAGCAGGCTGAACACGGCGTGACGAACATGTGACCAACCTCGCACCAATCGCAGCGCCGCCTCCCCTCTTTTCTGCCTCCAGGCCACACCCACACAGGGGGAGGGGCTTGCTAGAGGACCAGAGTCATCATCAGGGTTATACTCTTGACTAATCGAGCAGAGGGGGAGGGGCCAAGCTAGAGGACACACCCCCTGAAACGTGTCATGGAGATGGAAGCCCCAGCCTGTTAGTGAGCTTGAAGGGAAAACTGCACTGCCCCTAACTCTCTGGGCCTCTACTTTGTCTTGGACTACACTACCCATAACCCCCTGAACCTCTGTACTCTTTTGGACTACAGTACCCATAACCCCCTGGGCCTCTGCTTTGTTTTGTGCTACAGTACCCAGACGTTCATCCTGGACTGCAGAGCCCAAAGGCCCTTGTAGCTCCTCCTCTATCTGCACTACAGTTTCCACATGCCCTAGCCACTCCTCCTGCTGGACTACACTACCCATGAGCCTTTGAAGCACTGAATCTGAGGGTCTGAAGTCCTCGGGCAAGAAGCTTTTCTCCTCCTCCTCCTCCTGGACTACACTACCCATGAGTCCTTGCAGCAGTAAGTCCTCAGGCAGGAAGATGTCTCTGCTGAGCACCTCAATGCTGTCCTGGCTGTCTGTACGCTCTGCCCCCCTCCCCGTGGCCACACCCCCCACAACACCTTTCCTCCAGCCAGTCTCCATGGCAACAGAGCCCCCAACAACACCCCTCCCCCAGTCAGTCTTCATAGCAACAGAGGCCTTAGTATTGACCCCTACAGCAGTCTCCATGGCAACAGACTGTTTAGTATCTATCCCTACTCCAGTCTCAATGGTAACCGAGTGTTTATCCATGCTTCTTACAGTCTCTATAGCAACAGAGCGTTTATCCACCCCTACAGCAGTCTCCATGGTAACTGAGCACTCGGAGGCCAGGATCTCGATGCTGTCACTGCTGCTTTGGCTGCCGGTCTCCATGGAAACGGCTTCCCGCTCGGGGGGTGTGGTCGCCATGATGTCAGGACTCAGAGAGAGCTGTGATTGGCTGTGTTTCTCTGCCTGCAGTCTGATGGGCACTGCTTCCACACAGGACATGTAGGGGGCACTGATGGGCACTGCTTCCACACAGGAGGTATAGGGGGTGCCCAGGACACTGTTGCTAGGTGAGGGGGAAGCACAGTATCTGGGATGCATAGTGTCTGGCCCCTCAAACAGGAAGTGGACGGTCCAGAGGGGTGGGAGCAAGCGGCTGCACTCTCGCTGGTGGGCCAGGAGACTCCCGTCGCCACAGAAACCACGCTGCATGGCACAGAGCAACTCCACTGTCTTCCGGTAGAAGGACCAATCACAGAGTTCTGCTAGCTCTCCCTTATAGTCTTGTCCCTCCCCTTCCTTTCTATGCCCTTCCCCTTCCTCCTGATTCCCATTTTCTTTCTCTGGTGTGTGTATGTTGGACTTCTTAAGTGTTTGTGCGTTGCCCGTCTTGAGCATGTGTGAGGCTTGCTCGAAGGCTGTGTGTGTGTTGCCCGTCTTGAGCATGTGTGTGTGTGTGTTGCCCATCTTGAGCATGTGTGTGTGTGTGTTGCCCATCTTGAGTGTGTGTGAGGCTTGCTCGAAGGCTGTGTGTGTGTTGCCCATCTTGAGTGTGTGTGAGGCCTGCTCGAAGGCTTCGTTCACATCCTGTAGCTCCTGCAGCAGCTTTCCGGGGTCATGTGACACCATCGCCATAGCAATAGGCCACACCCCCCTACCCTTTCTCAGGTCCAGCAGGGTCACGTAGCGCACGTACACACACATCTCTGACGCCCCGTCACCTAGCAACGCCCATGAGTCCTCCAGGAAGTCCCGCCCACTGTGAGCATGGCCACTCCACGTTGCCTGGTAACCGCCAATCAGGAGACGCAGTGCAGCCTGTAGGCATGCCGGTGAGGGCGGGGCTGAGAAGAGCAGCTGTGGCTCCTCCCCCTCTCCAATCGCACACAGCAGCACACAGTCACTGGGGGCAGGGCTACAGGGCCAGGGGCGGGCCAGAGGTGGGAGTGACAGGTGCTGTGGCAGCACACTGCTCTCCTGGGTCCTAGAGTCCGCCTGCTCATGGCCCCCCGCCAGAGCCAAGATGTCAGAGGACCCAATCATTTACAAACACACACACACACACATGTGACCCAATCATTTACAAACACACACACACACATGTGGCCCAATCATTTACAAACACACACACACACATGTGGCCCAATCATTTACAAACACACACATGTGGCATAGTCCTCCAATTGAGTGCTCTATCTCCAGTGGCTTATACTACGAAGTGCGGTGAATCTATGGCTTAACTCGCAGTGTAATTGAGAACATGTGTTTAACAAAACAGGGTTATCTCAGGTGGTGTTAATCGGTCCTAAAAAGCCATTTAAGATGTTGCTTTTTTGAATTGGAGTTAACTCACATAGTCTATGGGCATTCACATGAATGCAGTGTTCACCAGCACTAGTCCCTGCTTTCAATCAAGGTGCAGACAACCTACTTTAAGGAGAAACTATCTAGGCTACAAGGTAAATCCAACACTGCACCAGCCCATAAAGTCAAACATATTACAATATATTGTAATGCTATCTGAGGAAGTACTAAATTAACTTTTACTGTCATATGTATAGGCTATGGCATGTGTGTCATGGATAATAGTCATCAGACTGCGAAATGGTGTCTAAAAATAATTGAACTACTTAAGCTTAAAGATGCAATAGGCTTTAGAAAAAGGCTTATCGGTGCTAATTAATGTAATTCTCCTAACCTACCTACATGTCTGTGGAGAAAACATTCCTGCTGTGAAATTGCTGATGTGTTTGCGATTAATTGGGAATGCTGTATGGCAAATGTTTGTGGTATAAGCCTCACTTCGCCTAATATAGTGTTTTTTTATGTTGCAGAGTGTGATTGTATGAAACCATTATTTATTCTGCAAATCACTTAAATGACCAAGGAAAAAAAAACCAAATGCATCCATCAGTTTAGACTGAGCATGTAAGCCCAGGCTACCACCATGGGACACACATCTTATGGCCTATACACCTTACGGCCTATACACCTTATGGCCTATGCACCTTATATATATATATATATATACAGTTCTGCAGATGGCAGCGTTGGATTTTCATAGCAGTACACTATCTGCTCAGCGAATGACATTTAAGACTTCTGACTCGATCAGGCAAAGTTAAGGAATTGTGACTAAATATAAAAAGACATATCTCAAAGCCACATTTGAAAACGCCACTTACTATTCATACGCCAATGTCACAGGCCCTTCAGGTAGGCTAATTTTAACACGCTTCGTAGTACAGACCCCAGGTCCAGCAGTCAGTGTGTCCACACTCGTCTCTAATGCTCTAGATGCTGTCTCTTTCCTTCTCACACACACACGCACACACACACTCAAGAAATGTACATATTTCCTCTGTGGCTCTGGGCATCTGTCTCCTCTGCTGTGACTGGACAACTTTAAGCCTAAAGTTTGAGGTAAACAAGTTGAGGTAAACAAAAGTGGAGTCATGTAGCCAGACGCTAACAGATGCTATTTATAAAGACTCACGTAGGGACCCACCAGCCAATGCTATTTATATAGGCTCACATAGCAATAAGCTAATGGATGCTAAGCTAAAAATATCGACTTACGTACCGAGAGAGTAATGAAGGCTGTTAGTACCATTTGTTAGTGTGCTGCTACATGAGTCGATATTGAGAGAAGTAGAGGTGGAGAAATGAATATACAGACTGAAATGAGCAAGACAGTAACGCTAACTGACTATAAATATAGACTGGTGCCTCTCATCGTTACTTGGCTGAGCTGTTGACATCCCTGACCCTGTACTTACACACACAAACACACTCACACACTCTCTCTCTCTCTCTTGCTTACACACACTCACACTCACACACACACTGGTGCCTCTCATTTATTTGGCTGACCTGTTAACATCCCTGACCCACATTCACACACGCACACTAACACACTCTCTCTCACTCACTCTCTCACACACACACACTTAGACACACATAGCAGCAGGAGCCTATTTTAAGCAAAACAAAGACCCAGGTTGCTTTGGCCATAGACACACACTCATACATTGACACACTCTACCAACACATACAAATACACACACTCATACACACACAAACTACGCACACACTCACCCACTAATAATTTGTTTTCTACATACACAAGTTTGATATGTGTCATTTTGTTTACCATTCTGCAGGCAGTCCTATACATAGAGGACTACATCTCCCATGATGCCCCTCACCTTCCACCTGTCAGCTCTCATCTGTCACCTCCTTTAAAAACACTGCTGCCACCATATTACACACATGCACACACACACATGCAGGCAAGGCACACACACAAACACACACACACATGCAGGCAACGCACAACCATAAATGCATGCACACACGCACACACACACACACACACACACACACACACACACACACATGCAGGCAACGCACAACCATAAATGCATGCACACACGCACACACACACACACACACACACACATGCAGGCAACGCACAACCATAAATGCATGCGTACACACACACACACACACACACAAACACACACACACACACTGTTGTTCTTTTTTTCAAAGGAACTTAGGGCAAGGTCCATGTGCAAAAAAGGCTCCAACAACTCTGCAAGATGGCTTTTTATAATTCAGTTCATAAAATGAAGGCATACCGGTGGTGTTTGGTGTGTGTGTAATTGCTACTATTTATTACTGTACAGTCTCCTTGGGTACTGTGAAAGGCGTTTGGTTTTAAGTCTAGATTTGAAACTACCAGCAGTAGGAATATTTTCATGTCTTTTTGAAATTGGTTCCTAAAGTGAACTGCATAGCAGCTAAAATCTGCTTTGCCACATTTTGTGAAGTGTAAATATGTATTGTGTGTGTGTGTGATTTACCACAGGTGGGAACTTGGTTCCAGGCACAGCAGTACCAGCCATCTACGCCTCCTGGGCTGTAGGCTTCCTGTTGGTTCTTGTCACGCTGGGTCGAGGATTCTTCTGATTCTGTTTGCGAACCAGCGAGCCACTTTAAAACCTTTCATAAGAAACTACACACACACACACACTTTAAATAACAGTGTCACAAAGATACATACTCAGACATACAATTCCCAGACACACAGTTCACATGTCTCACATACGTACATTTACAGTGTTTACATATCATACACACGCTTATGTAATGGAGTTAAAAAGAACCCTATTTAGATTGATTGAATTCCTTCAAAATTATTGTATATACTAGTTCACTATTTTCAAGTCGTACCCATTCACTCCAGATGAAATAAGGCTTCGCGGCTGCAACCGTAATTTACTTTTACATCTGAGTATTTTTTGACCTCTTGCACTTTCCGTACTCCAGTCTAATTAAAAGAATGCATTTAATTGTAAAGCTTTGGATGTATGTGTGTCTGTAACAGGTGTATAACAAATACCTTTGGAAAGTAGCGCTGTAGAAGTGACCAGTTGATGTTTTATTTAAGATACATTCTGTTTTGGAAGGAACCATGTTATGTTAACAATGCGCTATTGGGAGAATACTTTTTTTGACTTCGCTTTACGTTTCTTCGTAGATTTCAGTGCAGTCGCGATTGCCATTCCCAACACTGAATGTTTATTTTTGTGAATGCAGGTACGTTGTTAAAAACATAAGGTAAGAACTCTCGTTGTTTTGTAGACCGAGGTGCATATCCTCAGCTTCAGAAAATACTGCCATGAATTTAGACAAATATAATAATTGAGTTGTGCTAGAATCAGCTGGCTGGTTGGAAGAGACGAGTGGTGGACGTGAAGACATGTCTGCAGTACTTGTCACCCCTTACACACGCTGTACTCAAGCAACAAACGGTTACAAAACAGTGATCATGTGGGTCGATTGTATGTTACAACCCAGATCCAGCACAAATAAGACAAATTAGCTACTGATCAATTAATTCACACCTGTAACATGACCTACGAGCCACTGCTGTGTGGCACGGTGGTGGTGGTTGCCGCTATCTGAACGCTCCCGTTTCACCAAAGACAGCTTACATAATGATGCACTTTGACAAGGAATTTTGTCATCTAATTTATTACTTTCCTTTACCCTACAGTATCTTGCAAGTGTCAGTTGTATTAGTCTCCTCTGGGAAGCTTTAAATCGTCATGTTGTTGTGGGCATCTCCATAAAGTGTTCGACAGAAAGCTAACTAGGAAGCGTGAGAGTGTACCACGTGATGCATTTGAACGAATTGTCTTACTGGAAATCGAGTACAGCCAATCAGATTTGATTGTATGTTTAAATCCCCCTGTAAACCCCCTGGATTGGTGGTTGATACAGCGGAACTATCCATATTTGGATTAGATAATGTTGTGCAGCAGACTGAGAGCTTTACAACGGTACCATGGATGGCATATGACAGAGCCTAGTTGCGATATGACTTTGTGCGCAAGAAAGCTAACTTTTGGTAAATCTTCGGTAAAAATCACAGGCGCAAGTTGACAAAGTGTAATAAAATAAACACCTAAAAGTGTAATTTTGACATTTTCTTTGTAGCAGTGTGAAAGATTACATGTTAAGGATGCAAATTAGCCCAAAATCTCAACTTTGACCAGGACATGAAAAATCGATGTTTTCACCTGCCGTGTCTCGCCTTAAATAAAAGAACACATGTTATTGTAAAACCCGGGATGTGTCTGTAAAAGTTGTTGTTATGTTTGGATAATGTTTACACTAAGCCTGTTAGGGCTTTTCTATGGTTGCACTATTGAATACTGTTACTATGCCGTAATAGTGGTTATGTGTTGAACACGGCAGTTGCCATAAAGCAGGTATGCACTGCTGTAAGTAATGTACGTCAGGACAGGTTAGTTCAGCCAGAAAGACTCGGAGAAAGGAGTACGTTTTAAGCGATTTAATAAAACAGAATTTAACAAGATTTTAGTGGAAGTAGATGATCTTTGGCGTAGGTCCTGTCATCGGCCCGGGTCTTGGGTTGAAGGATCCGTCAGATCCTGCTGCAGCCATGTAGTAGGACAAATACCCCCGGGCGGATGGGAAGACAAGGACCAAACTGGTGGTGGTGGGGATGGAGGAGGGGACTTCGCTTACGTTGATACCTGAAGCAGCGAAAAAGGTGAGTTAGACAGGTCATTATAAGCCAGGTGGCGGCCGCTGATTGGCCGAAGGGCATAGCGCTTCCGTGACATAAGAGTCTTCATGGCTGAACTTGCGCAGGCTTACATTTCAATAAACAGCATGGCATGCGAAATACACAGTGGTCATGTCTTCATCTAAATACGAATATAATAGTTGTATAACAGATACCCTTGGAAAGTAGCGCTGTAGAAGTGACAAGTTAACCTTCTAAGATCTAAGATATTTTGTTTTGGAGGGAACCACGCTGTGTTAATGTCAAAAGTGATCTCCTCAAAATGGTGTTTGTAATTGTTGACCCCAATATAGTGTTGTGTTTGGCTTATTTTTGCAGTGTATATTCTTTGCTGTGACTTGTGTGTGTTTATTCTCATTTGCAGCTCATATTTGTGTGTTGTGTTTATGATTTACTGTTATATTTTGCTTTGAGTTTGCAGTGACATTTGATTTGTAACTGTGGGTCAGGAATTGCAAACAACCAGTTGATTAACACCATCAGCTAATCATTATCTCCAGCTGACTCTCCCCTCTGATGAGCGCAGTTGTACAGATGACCTGAGTAACTTAATGGACAACAGGTGCGACAGAGCGGGAGGAACGGCGGCAGACGAACAGCACGGCAGCGAGGTGCGGGTGGAAGAATTGAGCTCCCACGACGACGGAGAAGTTGGAGTGCTCGGCCAGAGATGGAGAGGCGCGGAGCTGCTTAGGCGACAATCTAAAGTTAAGTACAACCGCCTCGCTCGCCCTTATCGTTGCTTGCTTGTATGCGCTACTTTCTTAATGATACGCCGCTGATTAAGTACTGTTCTACTCTGTCTTAGGGAACCCGCCGTGCCGAAGCCAGTAGCTAGCCTAGCCTACTGCAAAGACGACGCATTTCTTGGGTTCGGACGTTTGAACTGGGCCATTGGGTTCGGGTGGCGAGTACAACCGGACATTTGGATTACCGCGATAGGAGTGGAATATACGGATTGGATCTCACTGTACTTCGGATTACTGACCGCTTGGGACTATAACTGCGGGTATACCGACCTAAGGACGTAATGCTTCCTTCCATGGTGGACTACTTATTTTATCTAAAAGACTGAGCAATTCACGCCTGATTTAATTTGTTTTATGTGTGCCTAGGTATTTTTAAATGTCACTTGAATAAATTTACAAAAAGGGAATCTGTCTCTCTGTTCCATCTTTCCAACAGTGGTAATCCTTTAACGCTGGTATTAGAACCTTGCACCTTGCGTGACATTAACTATGCGCTATGGGGAGAATACTTTTTCTTGACTTTGTTTTATGTTTTTTTTGTAGATTTCAATGCAGTCATAATCGCCATTCAAATAAGCAAATGTTTATTTTGTAAACAGGTACGTTGTTAAAACATAATGTAAAGGTTTAAGAATGTTAAGGTTGAGAGATAAGAACTCTCATTGTTACATAAAATCTATACAACTCTGTACGTTTAAGTTAAACTTCGGCCAGTCAGAGTATTAGTCTGCTGGAGATTTCAATGCAGTCACGATGGCCATTCAAATAAACAAATGTTTATTTTGTGAATGCAGAGGGAAATAAATCCACTGTGAGACACTCCATCATTGGTTTATCTTTGAATCATCGCCTCAACATTGGTAACAACAGAGAAGTTACACTACACTATCAAGGCAAAGGAAATCATACTTAGGCTACACTACCAAGCCAAAGGCTCAAACCTGCAAATGCTTCATCTCCGCTGGGTCTCCATGACACCCCCTTAACCTGCTGGGACGCACTCTTAACCCTCTACCTGCTGGGACGCACTCTTAACTCTCTACCTGCTGGGACGCACCCTTAACTCTCTACCTGCTGGGACGCACCCTTAAGCCTTAACTCTTAACCCTCTACCTGCTGGGACGCACCCTTAACCTTCTACCTGATGGGACGCACCCTTAACTCTCTACCTGCTGGGACGCACCCTTAACCCTCTACCTGCTGGGACGCACTCTTAACCCTCTACCTGCTGGGACGCACCCTTAAGCCTTAACCCTTAACCCTCTACCTGCTGGGATGAGATCTCAAGACAGAATGGTATGAGGCGGGTAGATGATGGCAGAGCATCAACCACATGTGTTCCTTCCTTTTCACTAAATGGCATTTAGAAGTAGAAGTCTTTTTTGTCACTACGCAAAGTAATAATAATAATAATAATAATAATAATAACCTTTACTTGTATAGCACAGTTCATACATACAAGATGCAGCTCAAAGTGCTTTACAGTTTGGCGAGGTCACAAGACTGAGACTCAGGGGAAACATTCACGTTAATTCAAGATGAGGCGAAACACCGAAGTGTTCCTTCTCCTAGTTTTAATACTATGCCTCTTAGATTACACGGTGCTGGCCACTGGGCTTTTCGAGGGTGTTCAACGTAGAATCACCTACAGCCGAGAGGTCCTGCTGAACATCAGGGAAGTGGTTCCGTCTCTCCCCCGAGATGAATTTACTGGATTACCGACACCATCTTTTCCAGGCAACAAACCAAAGCGAAAACGTGGACGGAAGGAGGGAGTGCGAGCCCGACTTAAAAGGAGGCCTTTCAGGCCACCCCTACCCACCATCATATTTGGGAACGTACAGAGCATTCGGAATAAAACCGATGAACTCCGTGCCTGTGCGCAACACCTGGCTGACTACCGGCAAACCTCCCTGATTTGTTTATCAGAAACTTGGCTGACTGAGTCGGACCCCGACTCATTTGTTGAACTGGAAGGCTTCACACTGGTAAGGGCAGACCGTGACACAAACTCCGGGAAGACAAAAGGTGGAGGTGTGTGCGTGTTCATAAACAACAGGTACTGCAACCCAGCACACATAACCGTGAAATATAAACTTTGCACAAAAGACATTGAACTGCTATCGGTATATTTAAGACCTTATTATATGCCCCGTGAAATACACCAGATCTGCCTTTTCATGGTGTATATTGCTCCTTCGGCTGACATTAAGGAAGCCGGTAACATTATACATGAACTGGTGACATCGACCGAAGCAAAAGCACCCGACGCGACAAAACTGATACTTGGGGATTTTAATTCTTGTAGTCTGGCGGACACTTTACCTGCCTACCACCAATATGTGTCATGCCCCACGCGGGAGGGGGCGTGCTTAGACCTATGTTATGGCAACCTGGAGAAAGCCTACTACGCGACTGCCCTTCCCGGGCTGGGAAAATCGGACCACAATATGATTCGCCTAACACCAATGTACCAACCTCTGCTGCGCAGAGAGAAAATAAGGAAAAAAGAGGTTAAGTGTTGGACTACCGATGCATCTAATGCTTTAAGAGACTGCCTAGACTGCACTGACTGGGAACTTCTGATTAATTCGTCGTCGGACATGAATGACGCCGCGCTCGCAGTTTCAGGATACATTAACTTTTGCGAGGACATTATTGTGCCAAAAAAGACTGTGAAACTTTACCCAAATAATAAGCCATGGATCACTACTGAACTTAAAGAACTTTTGAACCACAAAAAGAGGCTGTTCAAATGTGGAGGGTCTAAGGAGGACATTAGAGCTGTACAGAAAAATATTAAAAAGAAAATATTGGACTGCAAGACTGCCTATAAGAACAAGATTCAGTCACTTTTTAACCATGATGCTAAAAGGGCCTGGCAGGGATTACAAATTATGACTGGATATAAACCCAAAATGCAGAACTTGACTGTTTCAGATGACAATACGTTTTCAGATGATTTAAACACCTTTTATTGTAGGTTTGACAATATGGACTACACAACTCAGCAGGAACTGGCAATGGATGCAGTTAAGACTATGCGATATTGTGATATACAAATCAGCACTGAGGAGGTTAAAGAGTTGTTTTTATGTGTCAATATTAATAAATGTCAAGGTCCAGATGGAATTAGCTGTAAAGTGCTGCGCACATGCGCCGATTCTCTTGCTTCTCCATACCAAAGGCTGTTTCAGCAGTCAGTAGACACGGGATTAATCCCTGCCCAGTGGAAACAGGCTCTGATCATACCGGTACCCAAGAATAACAGGCCTAAAAAGATGAATGATCTGAGACCTGTTGCACTTACCTCAGTGCCCATGAAATGCTTAGAGAAAATCATATTGAAACATTTGCTTAGTGAGGTAGCACCATCTTTGGACCCTTTCCAGTTTGCATACCAGCCAAGGCGGGGAGTGGAGGATGCACTGCTGACTATGACAAACAGCATATTTGAACACCTAGAGGAGGCTCACAGCTTTGTAAAAATAGTTTTCATTGATTTCAGCAGTGCATTCAACACCATCCAGCCCCACCTACTGGTGGACAAACTGGTGAAGTTAAGTGTTAATCCAAGGCTTATTACATGGATCCACAACTTCCTGTTAAACCGAACCCAGCAGGTTAGATTTAACCAGGCCATTTCAACTGCTAAGGTCATTAATACTGGTGCTCCCCAGGGATGTGTGCTGTCTCCCATACTCTATACACTTTACACCAACGAGTGTCGTGCCCTTGAGACCACACACTCTTACTTTAAGTATGCAGATGACACTGCCCTGGTGGGGTTCTTAAAAACAGGTGATCTGTCAATGATAAGCTTTGAAGAGGAAGTAGGGAGCTTTATAAAATGGTGCTCTGACAATTTCTTTAATGTAAACGCAAGCAAAACGAAAGAAATGGTCATTGATTTCAGGCGTACTGCAGAAGTAGTACCAAATACAGTTGTCAATAACACATTGATAGAGAGAGTTAAGACCTACAAATACTTGGGTGTTGAGATTGATGATCAGTTGAGATTTGACAAATGTGCTGCCTCCAAGGTAAAGAAACTTCAACAAAGAATGTTTTTCTTAAGGAAACTACGTAGTTTTAATGTTGATACCTGTATTTTAGAGTTATTTTATAAATCTGTACTTCAGAGTGTCTTGTCCTTTGGCCTGGTCTGTGTCTTTGTTAGTATGCGTAAACAAGACCAGGATAAACTGCAACGTATTATTAAAACAGCTAGTAGGATAATTGGATGTAATCAAACATCAGCTGCTCAGCTGTTTCAAGATATTATAACGCATAAGGCTGAAAGTATTATTGCAGATACTACCCACCCTCTAAAAAACAGATTTCAATTAAGCAAACATGGAAGGGGGAGACTAACACAAAGAAAAATAAGAACAACCAGGTTCAGCAGGTCGTTTGTTCCTTCTGCAATCAGAGCTGTTAACTCTTCTGTGTAGAATGTAATCAGTGAGGCAGGAGGAAGGGGGTGTATTTATTTATTTATCTTTTTACTTATCTGTTTTTAAACCAGTGAGGTAGGGGGAAGGGGGTGTATTTATTTACTTATCTTCTTAGTTATCTGTTTTTAAATTGTCTACCTTGTCTTAAGTGTTGTCTGTATATGTATGCGCACCTTGACCACCTGAATTTCCCTTCTGGGATAATAAAGTTTACTTTGACTTTGACTTTTGACAAACAAAACAGCATTTCTTGCAGTCCAATGGCATCGGAGTAATTGAATGCAATAATGGATTGGCGTAGTGTTTTAACAATGCAATGTCACAGCAACGCAATGCCCTGCTGATGCTGGCTCTTGCGTGAACACAGGTAAAGCATTTGTTGTATCTTGGTGGTGTAGGGGGGTTGTTCAGGCACTGTTGACAGTTCCTGCTTGTGTCCGTAGGGGCAACAGGGGTGAGGAAAAACTACCTGAATTGTGTGTGGTTGAATCGAACCGGAAATAAAAAAAAGGAAGAAACCTCAGGCAGAACCGCGTCCCCTAGGGAAGCCCTTTTGCCGGGGCTGTGGTTGACTGGGGCTGGGTTGTAGTCAGGTGGTTGATTGGGTGAATCGTGGACTTTGGAGGGGGGTAGGGGTCCGGGTGTCTGGGGATGGGGGGATGGCGGGTCCTCGGTAGGGCCGTTAGGTGTAGGCGAGGCTAAATAGATGTGTCTTGAGTTGCCTTTTGAAGGCGTCGACGGACTCGGCTTCTCTAATGTGTTGTGGTAGGGCGTTCCATCTCCTTGGGGCGTGGTATGAGAAAGCTGCTTCCCCGATCCTTTTGGGTGGAGCTTCTGGGACCATCAGGAGGCCAGCTTCAAAGTGTTGTGAGATGTAGTTTGGAACAGCGCACAGATGCACAACAAGAAGCAGTATATAGGAATAAGAATAGAAATAGAAATGATTAGCTAAGTAGAATTAAAAGTTCGATATGTACAACAATATATACATATAAGGCTATGAAACCGTATATACAAATTACAGTACCAACCTAGATAAATAAATCAGGTGCAGAAAACATGTAATGAGTCCAATGTAATTTCACAACAGTCCTATTGCACAGTCCAGTATAATGCTCAACGGCAGGGATTTCAAATATTCAGCGATTACTAGTGACATAGTGCAGTAGTAAGCAGATAATCCTGTGTGGACACACACACAGACACACACATACACACAGACAGACACACACACAGCCACTTTGTACTGGATTATGTATTTAACAGGTAACCACTGCAATGCCAACATTGGTGTGATATGCTTAATTTTTCTTGTTCCAGTTTTGGACCAGCTGGAGACAGGAAGGGAGGATTCAATGACTCCAGTGTAAAGTGCATTGCAATAGTCAAGTCAGGTAGTCATAACAGCATGTATAAGTTTCTCAAAGTCTGATACTTTTAAAAAATGACTTTATTTTTTGACGTAGTGAAAAGAGTTACAGGGCCCAGGTTTCCCCTCAGATATTAAGTTTGCTTAGGGGGACCAAACATATGTCACTGTGTTTCTTTGGGCATTCTGGCAGTGCTGTGATTTTCCTTGGTTCACTGTTTATTTGCCCCTAATCACATTATTAGTTTCACTTATTCTCTTTGCACCCTGTGCTTCTTGCACTGCCACCTTAATCTGCCTCACCTGCTCGTCTTGTCTCCCTGTCCTCTTGATTATTAGCCACACTTGCACTTCCTCATTCACACTCGTTTAGCTCCTTAGTTTCAGCACTATTTAAACCCTCACTTTCCACTCCCTCCTCATCGGTTCGTCTGCTCACCAAGGTGTGTTTCTACACGGCAAGCTCCTGACTTCTGACTCCTGTCTTGATCTCGTCTGCCCTGTTTTCTGTTTACCAGTAGTAGTTTGTTTCTGTTCTCCACCGGTTTGTTTCCCCATGTCTAGTTCCTGTGTTTGCTAGTTTTCGTGTCATGTTTTTGTTCCCCGTTTTTGCCTGTGCCTTGTCCTCTCGTTCTGTTTGGTCAGTCCTCCCTCCAGTATTTTTCTGTGTTCTCTCGTTCTGTTTGGTCAGTCCTCCCTCCAGTGTTTTTCTGTGTCTCCTTGGACTGATCCCTGGCTACGATTCGGACTGCACTATGACTACGCCTCTGTCTCCTGCCCACGGTTTTGATCCGGACCGGTACACGACTACGCCCGTCTCCTGCCCACGGTTTTGATCCGGACCTGTACACGACTACGCCTTGTCTACTGCCCACGGTTTTGATCCGGACCTGTACACGACTACGCCTCTGTCTCCTGCCCACGGTTTTGATCCGGACCACTACACGACTACGCCTTGTCTCCTGCCCCCGGCTTGGAACTGGACCTGTACACGACTACGCCTCTGTCTCCTGCCCACGGTTTTGATCCAGACCTGTACACGACTACGCCTCTGTCTCCTGCCCACGGTTTTGATCCGGACCTGTACATGACTACGCCTTGTCTACTGCCCACGGTTTTGATCCGGACCTGTACACGACTACGCCTTGTCTCCTGCCCCCGGCTTGGAACCGGACCTGTACCTCGACTTTGCCTTGTCTCCTGCCCTTGGCCTCAGACCCGGTTTGCCCCTGACGACTCTTCCACCTCCGGCTCAGGCAGTAGAGCAGGTGCCTGCAACCCCCGGAGTTGTGGGTTTGATCCCCGCTCTACCCAGCTTCACCGAGTCCCCTTCGGCGCCCCAGATACCCACTCCATGACCGTCGGCTCAAGCGGTAGAGCAAGTGACTCTGGACCTCAGAGTTGTGGGTTCGAGCCCCACGTTACCTGGCCCACGCATTCAGACGAGCGCCACCCGTGTTCTGTCTGCCCAGTTCTGGGCCCCTTGACTTTGTCCCTGAATCTGTTAATAAAGGTCCTTTTGGGTTACGCTAAGTAATTGGGTCCATTCTCCTGTTCCTGTCAGACTCCTGGTTCCTAGTTCGTCGTGGCAACGTAGCAATAACCACAGAGAATAACCTCAGTTTTCCCCTCATTTAACTGTTAAAAGCTACGCATCATCCAGTTCTTTATATCTAGGGTACAGTTGCTGAGCCCAGTTATAAAGCACTGACTACCAAGGGATAGGGGCAAGTACAGTTGCAAGTCACCAGCATAGCAATGGTGTTGGGTATTATATTTGTGAATAATGTGATCTAGGGGGAGCATGTACATAGAAAACAGTAATGGTCCCAGGATGGACCCCTGAATCAAGATTGTGTTTCTTTAATAGAGGTTGGACTATAGCCTGCTTGAAACAGCCAGGAACTGGACCAGTGGCTAAACAGGAGTTTATTATGGCTGACATCATTGCTGATTATGTCAAAGATGGGAGAACGTCCATTACAGAGGTAGAGCAATTCAGCTGAGAGAGATATGAGAAGTCTGCAGCCAACTTTTGAATTGTCATGATTATGGAGCCTATGAAGAAAAGGAGGGGTACCCTATGTGGGAGGAGGTGAGGAAAAGAAAATGATTCCATGATAGACAAAGAGGTCAAACTAGAGTGAACATCAGACCAGCTGGACTGGATGTTGCTATATATCATACTCCCATAAAATCAAGCAACATAGTTTACTCCACCTTGTCTCAGGACATCGTTTTTTGCAAAGCCAGTGCTGGATAAATGATACCAAACAAACTGGATAAGTGTACATGTGACCAGGGGCGTTCCTAGAGGTATTTTACCGGGGCACATGCCCCTGTATTGATGTGCGGGTGCCCCGGTATGGAAATATGAATGTTGCCCCATTCCTGGTTAGACCCAGATGTAGCAATTCCAAGATCTCCTCATCTGGTCTGTTTGGGTCTGGGTATTTAATAAAGGCCTCCTTGACTGCCTCCATCCCCAAATCAGTCTGGGTGTTGGTGTATAAGGATGTAATATCAACTGTAAATAAAAATGAAGTATGAGGGACTTGTGTTTGTCTGATTTTTTCCTAAAAATCAAAAGTATCTTTAATATAACTCTGGTGTAGTTGTGAGATGGGGTTGAGGAATGAGTCAATATACTGTGCTACTCTATATCATTCTGATTCCGTGTCACTGACAATAGGGTTATCCTGCTGGGATAATGTGTGGAACTGGCCATGAATTTGGATCTTTATGAATCTTGGGTAATAAATAAAAATATCTAGGTTTTGGTATATCCGGTCCTGCCAAATACTGAAACTGTTTTTTCGTTATATGGTTCTGATCTAACAACCTCCTCAGAATGGGCAGCATCAGTTCTTTTGTGTGTAATTGTAAAGAGTGGTTCAACCTGCTATAATGTTCCGTATTATGGAGTTGTCGGTATGCCTCCTGAAGGTAGTTTGCCCTATCTTGAGTCACTACTTGGGAGCCCTTATCCGCTGGTTTGATTATCAGTTCTGATCTTCTGGCCAGATGTTGGAGAGCTTGTAACTGGGGAACAGTCAGGTTTGATGGTGGCATCCTCAGTTGTCCCCTATGTAGCGCTCCTTGATCTTTCTTAATGAGAGATTTAATTTCTGAGCTTATCAAATCAGCATGAGGCTCCCAAGTAGATGGTTCCTGAAATGTGTCTATATGATGTTCTGTTTCAAAGTAAAAAAATTCCAGCAATTTCAACTTCCTATGGTTAGTGTGTAAATCTTAAAAAAGTTGTGCTTTATTATGTACCTTTGGAGTTGGAATAAAGGTTAGGCCTTTTTCCAACACTTCAGTTTCTCTGTCATTGAGAGTGAAGGTTGTGGGCAGATTACAGATATGTGTTGAACTAGGGGATGGTTGATTACCCCTTTCCCCTATTGCAAGTTTAAATACCTCAACCAATAGTCTAGAATGTAATTTGCAGTTAACCCTAAACCCCAATCCTAACCTGAAACGTCTCCTAAAACTAACCCTAGCTGTAGGGCCCTCTAGCCAGGATAATTAATCCTGGTCCAAACTGTGGAGTAGGGGATAGTGGGAGGAATGCAGGGGTAAAGGTTATGGGTTCAGACCCCGCCTGACTAGCTGAATTCAACACACGTAACCCAAATCCTTTACCCCACCCGACCCTAACCCATCATACTTTATTTTTAAACCCAGCCCCCAACATTAACCCTAACCTTAACCCCTGACCCTTGATTTTTACCTTTAACCCCTTCCCCCACCTCAACCCTAATCCTAAACTTAACCCGTTTCTTACTATTAACACCTAATTCCTAACCTTACGACTATCCATCAAGGGTGTGGAACCCGGCCTCAATTCTAGGGTAAGGGATGGTGCGTGGACTGTAATGACCATGGTTGAGAGTTCAAACCCCACCCGGCCAACCGACTTGAACATACCTCACCCATATCCCCAACCCTAATCTTAAATCCAACCCTAACGCAAACTCCAACCCCTAGTCCTCGGACTTTAGTTCAGATTTATAGCTAACTTTTTCCTTGCCTACTTTTCTAGGCCTGCAACTTTGCATGTGGAGCTTGGGTTAGCTGATGGTGCAGGGGTAGACTCCGTACCCACCATGCTGAGAGTTGTGGGTTTGCATCCAATGTGACCAATGAGCATATAAGCCAGGAAACTTTTCCCAGACCCTTCTTGCCGGAGCACAAATAAAATTGAATATAATATAAAACACCAAGTTCTTGGTTTTTTATTTTCAAATTTTTTATATATATATGTTATACCGGTCACTATCTATTCTCCAAGACTGGCACTCTGGAGTGGGGCAATTGACAGAACTGGTGGTGTAGAGGTAGAGTGGGGGGTCACCATGCAGAGGGTCATAGATTCGAGTCCCAAGGTGGCTAGTGAAAATGGAAGTGGTAGAGTTCTTGTCAATGTACTACCAGATGTGAGCCCATACAAAGAAAGCCATTGGGAGGGCTGGTGGTGCGGGAATAGCGTGTAAGCCTACCAGACCGAGAGTCGTGAGTTCGTGTCCCGGGATGGCTAGTGAATATGTACACTGTGGGACCTTTTCCAGACCCTTCTTGCCAGTGCACTGAGGGACATGAGTCTATACAAATAAAATTACAATATAATAAATACCTAACCCTAACATAAGGCAACATAAAAAAAATACTTATCTACATAATGTATATTTGCAGTAATACCGTAATTCTGTATTCAGTCGACACAGTGTCGCATGTCTTTGGTCATTTATTTGCGCGACTGTAACTGAACTGGTACCAGCTTGCTCGTGCTCTCGCACTGAAGTGTTCAGTATACAGGTAGGCACGTCACATGGTGTGTGGTGACTGTAGGCTGGCTGTGTTTGTGAACCGGACCCTCCATAAAGCGTCAGCGAGTATTCACTATGGTGTTACAATAAACAGTAAGTGGTTATATTTTTATCCTCTGGGTATTGCTGTACATCGCCCACGCATCGCCGGTCACAAAAAACACTTTATTAAAAAGTGAGCGGGCTAAGCTCCTCTAAGCTAGTTAGCCAGGTCATATTGATTGTAATGAGCCAAGCCATACGTTGTCATATAGGCTATAGCTCTGTCAACCTAGCGAGATTATTTTTATCTTTTGCATCTACAATTTTAGTCGGTGTTATTTGTACTGTGTGTACTGGGTGTATTTCTGTAATCCTGGGGAAGAGGAGTGAAGAAGGACAGCTCTGAAGATATGTTATGTGTAAAACAGCATTAATTTTGGTGTCTTTTAATAGTATGATTAGTGTGTGGAAAATGTAAAAAGTAAAAATGTATCAAGCTAGGCCTAATTTATTACTTTGGCCTGTTTATTGTTTGATTTCAATTTGACTCAA
The DNA here is from genome assembly GCA_030347295.1 of Setipinna tenuifilis. Lineage (NCBI taxonomy): Eukaryota > Metazoa > Chordata > Actinopteri > Clupeiformes > Engraulidae > Setipinna > Setipinna tenuifilis. Next base: position 82,907 of record CM059273.1, on the reverse strand, counting down.
CCAGCATTGCTCTTTTAAATGGATATCAGAAAGTTTTTTAGTCGGAGCAGGGATAAAGCAGCGAGGAGAAATGAGGGAGGAGAGGAGGAAATTGAAGGGCCACTGGGGGAGATGAGCCTGAGAGATGACACTGAGAGGTGAGACCAAATTGACAGTGTAGTTTGCTAATATAAATTACCCTACATGCAGATGTGATAAATGTTATTGGAACCTTTAATGGTCATCTGAGGTAAGACTTTTTTGTATGTTGCGCCAGATAGGAGAATCAAAGGGTAGAAGAGATTGAGCAGTTTGAGAGGAGGAAGGACAAGAAGAGATAGACTACCAGGAGAGATCACACCCCAGAGATGAGACTGAGAAAACAGTTGCCACAGTGGCAGAGAACATTAGACTGGGGGCAAGAGGAAAAAGCATTGCCCACAATGTTGAAGGAAATACAAGTGATCTTGGGGAAAAAGACTCTGGCCCAAACCAGTTGAAGTTGTCACAATATCCCCAGCACAAATTTGGTGCAAAGAACCGATCCTTCAATGCTAACTGGTTTGAAAGCTTTCCGTGGTTGGAATATTCAAAGTGTAAAGATGCAGCCTTCTGTTTTCCCTGCAGAATATTTGGAAAACATTTGAGGCATGACACGTTTGTAAACACTGGCCTTCAAAATTGGAAAAAAGCTCTGGATATCTGTAGAGAGCACAATAAATCTCCAGCCCATAAGGCAAACATGCTTTCTTGGAATGCTTACAAAGCAAGTGCAGCTCATGGCAGTGTTGTCAAGCAGATGGACTCTGCAAGTCAGCGGGAAATCAAAGAGAGACGCGAGTACCTCAGCCGGGTTGTGGCTGTTACCAAGTTTTTGGCTAAACAAAATATCCCATTCCGTGGTCATGATGAAAGCATGTCCAGTGACAACCAGGGAAACTTTCTGGAGTGCATGAGTCTGTTGAAAGAGTTTGACCCTTCTTCAGTCATATTCAGCCCCATCTCACATTACATACACATCACCTAAATCCCAAAATGAGGTCATTGAATGCTGTGCCCAAGAGATAGTAAGAGAGATCAGTCACGAAATAAAGGAAGCTGGAATGTTTTCCATAATGGCAGATGAAGCGAGAGATGGCAGCACTGAGTAGCTAGCTGTGTGTGTTCGGAGTGTGAAGGAGCATTTGCTGGCTATGACAAATTTGGATGGATTTGATGCAGAGTCCATTACCACTGCAATTGAAGATCAGATAAAACTGAGTGGAATTGATAATGTGACGGTGGTTGCCCAGGCGTATGATGGTGCCTCAGTCATGAGTGGTGCTGTTGGAGGAGTCCAAGCAAAATTCAGAGAAAAACATCCCATGGCCATTTATGTGCACTGCTATGCACATCAGTTAAATCTAGTCTTGTGTTGCACATGCCAAGCCATACAAGAGGCCAGCAATTTATTTGACCTTTTACAAAATGTGTACACATTCTTTTCTGGCTCCCTTGTCAGTCATCAGAGATTCAATGAGACTCAAAAGCAGCTCGGGTTACAGCCATCTGAACTAGTCCAACTCTCAAAGACCCGCTGGTCATGCCAATTGAGGTCTATCACTGCCATGATCGAGAACTTCCCGGCAGTGCTCCAGTGCCTCACCAGCATTAACATCCCTATGGCCACGGGTCTCCATGACAAACTTGCCAGGTTCTTCACACTGTACCTGCTGATTATGTTTAAGAGTTTTTTGTCTGTGACAGAAAACCTACACAAATATCTCCAGAGCCAAACAGTGGACCTGGCAAAAGCTGAAGAGTTCAAAAGAGTGGTGTGTGCCACTTTAAAAGACATGCGCACAGATGAGAAAGCTGCTGAGGTGTATGAAGAAGCAAAGGCCACCTGTGAAGCTAACAATATACCAGAATGTGCTGTTACTAGACAAAGACACAAGCAAAAACACATGGAGCAGTATGTAGTGGAGTGTAGTTGTGGAGCAGCGAGTGACTTAGGGAATGCAGAGAAGTTAAAAACGGCTGTGTTTCTACCTTGCCTCGACAGGATGGTTGCTGAGATGGATCAGCGTTTTTCATCTCTCAACAGCAAAGTCCTAAAAGGTGTTCAGGCCTGTAATCCAGGATCTAGCAACTTTCTCTGTGAAGATGACCTCAGAGATCTGGTGGATCATTATAATGTGGATCTGAAAAAGGAAGAAGTGTTGGTGGCTAAAAACTATCTGGCCAGAAAGCAGGAAACCCTTCCAATCACAGACATGCAATGTCTTTTTAATTTGCTGGATCAAGTCATGTTTCCAACTTTGACACGGGTCATCCAGATATCTTTGACCATTCCTGTCTCCAGCTGCACTTGTGAACGGACTTTCAGTGTCCTGAGACGCCTCCACACTTGGCTAAGAAGCACAATCAGGCAAGACAGACTTCACCATCTTGCCATCTTGTCTGTTAAGAGAGAAAAACTCTCCAAGTTAAGTCACTGTCAAGTTATTGACTGCTTTGCAAAAATGAAAACAAGACGTTACAGTTTGCTTTACAAAAAATGAACCTCTCACCTCTTCCATCTCTGGCCATAAACACACATACATAGGATGGGCCAATTAGCCAAAATGTGAGTAATGAACACAGTTATGCTTTTTTATTTTACAGTTGGATTTTGTTTTGTTTTTTTTTTACTTTATTTTTTATTGGCATTACTCAAAAAACAACTAAACATCAAAGAGTCAATAGAAATGTTATGTTGTATGTTATAAAGTTCAATTGTTGAAATAAATGTTTTGAAGATTCATTGTGATTCCTTTTTTGCCATCATCAGTAATGGTTTAAAGGTTTATATAAAGTGCACAAGTAGGTCAGTTCTGTTAAGGTGCTTATTTATGATGCAGGTTCAGAAATTAACACCATCGGATTCTACACTTTGGGTACTATTTATGTTTTTTTATGATGAAAAAGTGTAAAAAAAATTCCGCGCTCACATTAATTAATCTGTGCCCCGGTACTCTATTCAGCCTAGTGACGCCTCTGCATGTGACGGTATGGCTGCAGAAATATTCACGATATCGGTAATGGACAATTGCGCTTCCAACCTGTAGGATGACCTGTAGGGTGCCCTGTAAGTTATCCATGCTAAGAGGAAGAAAAGTAATTATTGTTGCTTTAAAAATGCAGTGTTAATTTCCATGATTATCAATGATGAAAGAAAACAATTTTGACAAATCACACCGTGTGTGTGTGTGTGTGTGGTGTATATGATATGGGAATGTTGATACCATGCAAGCCCTTAACAGAGTACAGTTATATTTATTTACGGTGATCTTTATTGGTGGACTTTATTGGCTTTCTGTATGTGAGCGTGTTGTAGAGTCCAATAGAACACCCCCCATAACAGTAGTATGAACTCATATACTTTGTATTATGTAACCAGTAAGTATGAATATATTCTCTATGCAAATCGCATACAATGCATTTTTGTTCAGTAGACAAAAGAAAACATTTATTTTCTTGCTGAAAGGAAACCAGTGTTCAGTGTACGTTTATGTTGTGTAATGACACATATATGACTGATATTAAAGATTTATTACTATATTTGTACAGGACACTTATGGTACAATGTGCCTTTTCTTCTTACCTTACCTTAACCCTTAGTAAAGGACTGCCTTTGTCCAGAATGAATTCATTTAGTTAACCCTTACCCTAACCTTAATCCTTCCCATTATTTTCCTCACTTGTCTCCTTTTTATTTTACTTTTCTAATTTTACCCCCCCTTTTACCCCCCCTTTTCTTTGGATGTTATACCCGACTCACAACCCTTTCCCTTAACCTAACCTTAATGTTTCCTTGTATCATATAAAGTGGTGGACAGGGACAATGGAGTGGGTGAAAGTTACTGGCCCACTACCCAGATGACCAGGGTTCGAGGCCCGATGTGGTCTGAAAAAGGAAAAATACATTATATACATCCTTTTCATATATTTTCCTTTTTTTGTTGTTTAGCAGCCTCTTAAGATTCTTAGCTATCTTTAACCCTAAACCTTACTTGATTGAAGTGTACACCAACGGTTTTTCTGTCATAATCAACGGTTTGAAGTGACTGTTTGAAGTGATTGGATTGAACTTTTTGGAAACTTCACACTAATAGCTTTGACTACATTCCTTCATTGGATACATGGACCATCTATAACATCGCTTCCAGCACCTTCCACAGGCTTGCCTTTAGGACCCATCTGTTGGACCTTACTAACTGCTAGTGAAACCCTTTTTTAACCAACCACTCCTCCAACTTTTAACAAAAAACCTTTTTTAAATGGAGGTGGACTCAATACAAGGTTAGTAATTTCAATGAAATTCCAGAACCTTACAAGGGGAATTTTACGTATTTGATTGTGTGATATTGGCCAGGTACAATTTCTACTTTTGTTAATGTGATTAATATGTGTTTGTGTGTTTTTTCCTTTTAGCACTTATCCCTAGCCCTTAGCCCCTATACCTACTCCTTCTCTCTCTTTCCTATTCCTTGACTACTTCTGAATTTCAAGTATGTCTTTAAGACTCCAGAATCGGTATGAGGCCCTCTCAACCCGGCAAGAACAAGGTGAGCCAAGTCACCAGGTTCACAATATTCCAGAAAGGCCACCAATTTCAGTTCAACTTACAAAAAAATATTTCAAATTACTACAAACGGTACATCACATTGAAATTTTGGATAAGGCAAAAAAAGAAAAACAGCTCCCTCCTGGTATGACTAGACAGGTTAGCAAATTAACCAAATTCATTAAACCTGCATGCCCCAATCAGACAACCACTAACAGGGTCACTAATATGACAAATAAATGGATGATTGACATTTTGGAAATTCTTTTGGCACATTATGAGTCTACCATCTCAGATATTTTGGATAATTTGGAAGAATTTAATCTGGAGGCCTTTAATAAGGCAACTAATTGGGCAAAATTCAGATACAGAAAGAAATTCACCAATAGTTCAGCAGACAAGGTGAAAGATCTTTTACAACCAGTCACAAGGGACAATCCTCCTAGGACTTTTTCACCAGACACAAGGGACAACTCTCCTAGGACTTCTTCACCAATCATCCCTGTCATTTCCAGACAACGATCAATTATTGCACAGGTAATTGGATCACAAAACAACTTGCAGAGTATATTGTCAGAACCTGAACTTTCTGTCCCCCCAGCAACCTCTGAGGCGCCTACACAGCCCCCCCTGGAGGTGGAAACTACTCAAGCTTTGAGTGGCCTCCCTAGAACGGTGAGCATAACAGAACAGGGCCAACCTAGCCTTGTAACCCCAACAGTGTTATTGAAAAGACTACCCTGTACGAACACTGCTACTAACATAGTGATGGATGTTGTTGTGCCTTCACCAGCAGGTTCTGAGGGCTTGCCCAGTTCCCCACAGGGGCCCAGCAGCACCAGAGAGTCAGAAGGAAACAGGGCAGGGATGATTGAACCCTCTTCAGAGGTCGATAACCAGACCGATGTAGGGTCTCGATCTGAGTCCACCTCTTTCTCTCAAAATGATGCTAATGTGCCTCTAGGGGTCCCCCCCAAATTTTATCCTGTCAGGCATACCAGGGTAACTGATGAGTTTGCCGATTGGTCTCTGACAATTCACAAGCCCTTGATTTTCATAGGAGATTCAAATTTGTGTAGAATTCCCTCCTTTTCACACCCTAACATCCAGGTGGATAGTTTTCCAGGAGCTGCTTTTCACCACCTTACTCAGTTAGTAAATGACATTCCAATACAGAACCAGGTTGAATTGGTAGTGATCTCAGCAGGCATTATTAATTGCCATAATCTGAATGATCCCCAGACTACCTGGAAACAGTACCAGGACCTCCACCGTACGTGTCAATCCAAATTTCCAAAGGCCTTGATTTACATCTCCCAAATCTCTTGGTCACCTCTTCTTCACCCAGATGTCATTGACCGGGTCAAAGACTTTAACTCTAGAGTGGAGAAGAGAGCGAGACTTTTTTTACCCACCCTGGACCCAAAGGATTTCCAGGTTAACAGAGACAAAATACACTGGCATAAAAGAACAGTCGAGACCATGTTTCAATATTGGCTGGCATGTTTAAACTTGCACAAGGGCCAGTGTGCTCCACAAGCCCTATAGAAAATAACATCATGAACCTCTCTCGACATGTTCAATTGACCCCTACCCAAATTGACCTCCTCTCCAGAGGCCTCACCTTTATTCCCACTCCTCAGTCTTTTAATAAACATAAACTCTTGCAAGACCTTCATTCTTATCATAGACGAATTAAATTATTGGATTTTTTTGATTTTCAGAATTCTGGCGAACCAACCCCCTTTTAATTGCCATCTAATTGGGAACCACCAGAGAATCAAATTTCATCACTAATCAAAGATTATTGTGACAGAGATATGGCGACAGTCAGACAAAGCACTATTCAATCTAAGGCCCCCTCTAGAAACAACATTACACCAGAGCAACAGAAAACTTTGGCAGATTTGCAAAAGAACGAGCTTCTGGTCATTAAACCAGCAGACAAGGGCTCAGTAATAGTTGTTTTGGACCGGGCTCAATATTTACAGGAAGCGGAGAGACAACTCTCGGTTACTGCTCATTATACTCCACTCACAGAATCCTTACAGCTGGCTACACGGGAATTACAGAGGCCTATTCTGGATGAGTTGAAGTTGCAGGGCTTCATAACAGAACGGCAGAGGCACTTTCTAGAAGGCCCAGATGAACCACAGGAACGTCTTTTCTATCTACTACCCAAGGTACACAAGAATCCGGAGTCTTGGCCTATCCCAGGCATTCCGCCTGGAAGGCCAATTATTAGTGATTGTAACTCAGAATCATATCACATTGCTAAATTCATAGATCATTTTTTGAACCCCATTTCACAACGTCATGACAGTTATATAAAGGACACATATGATTTTATTAACAAAATCCGCAATAAATTGGTTCCATCCAACACATTCTTATTTACAATAGATATTACATCACTATACACCAACATTGACACGGAACTGGGACTCAAAGCTGTAAAGGAAGCTTTTGAGAGATTTCCAGACCGAAATAGGCCAGATACAGCTATATTACAGCTTCTAGACCTAGGATTGAATAGGAATGATTTTTCCTTTAATGGAAAACACTTCCTTCAAATTCATGGTACCGCTATGGGCAAAACCTTTGCGCCCTCTTACGCTAACATTTATATGGCCTCATGGGAACAGACAGCATTCTCAAAATGCGAACAACTCCCTATTGTGTACTTTAGGTACTTAGACGACCTTTTTGGCCTCTGGACCTTTGGATTAGATGCCTTCAAAGACTTTATTCACATTCTCAATTCCCATCACAATTCTATTAAGGTGACTAGTAACATACAACCTCAAAAATTGGAATTTTTAGACACAGAGGTCTTTTTTATGGATAGTGAGGAGGGGGACTCTAAACGATTGGCCACTAGAGTTTATTTTAAAAGCACAGACACCCATGCTCTACTACACAAGTCATCTTATCATCCTAAACATACTTTCAAAGGAATAGTGAAGTCTCAATTAATCAGATTTCACCGTATTTGCACCCTTGAACAGGATGTTGAGAAGGCGACAAGAACACTATTTAAGGCCTTACGCACCCGGGGCTATGCAAAGAGGTTTCTGAGGTGAAACGTTCTTGGCAGGATTATCAGAACAGGAACAATCGTCCCACTGATGACATTCTGCCTTTTGTTCAAACCTTCCATTTGCATACGGCCAATTTGAACAAAAAAATAAAGAGCAATTTTGAACAATTGCAAAACCAAGTTCCGCAATTACAGGAATTCCGCCTCATTTCTGCCTTCCGTAGGAATAAAAATTTAAAGGACATGTTGGTACATACCAGACTGGAACGACCCAGACGAGAAAAGGGACCTTTTGTGTTCCCACAATTTCTAACCAACTCTCTTACAGGCAAAGGGGCACCGATACCTAATGTGTTCAAGCTGACACTGTGAATGTGGTCTATGCAATTAAATGTCTGACTTGTAGTATATTGTACATTGGAGAAACCAAACACTCTGCTAAGGTACGACTAACACAGCATATGTATTGCATCCGTACCAAGAAGGATAGACTCCTGTACAACCACTTTCAGATACACCTGGTTGAACAACTCCGCATTATGGGCCTCCAGTCTGTTTCTTCATGGAACAAACCCCAAAGGCAGAAATGTGAGCGGAATTGGATCCTTAAATTAAATACCATCACACCATGGGGCCTTAATGAGCGATGGGGATAGATTTAGCAGTCTTCTCACCCATTTAACAGGCTTTGGGCTGAACTTTTCGTACCTCTCTTACATTTTTTGTTATATTATACTATTACAATATTATTACATACGTACGATTATGTTACTTTCCTTGGCTTGAATAAAGTGAACCTGGATTGCCTCACCTTGGTACTTGTTGATACTTTCTTACTTTCTGTGTGTGATTATCCTTTGAGAATGTCTTTTTTTTTTTTTTTTTTTGTCAGAAAAAAAGTACTTTAGGGACTTAAAACTATTACAAGGGTTGAAAAACTTGGACTATGGATGTTTAAAGGACTAAGGTAGGGACATTTCAATGTCCCCAGAGTATAAAGAAATAAGATTTTGTTTGCTTTCCTCCTTCTTGAAAGGGTCTCTCATAGCTTTCTTAAGGATTACAACTTTGGCTTGAGAACTAAACATTTAAAATCCAAACCATTTTCAGTCTCTAACCTTAACCACATCCTAATTCTAATCCTAACCCTAACCTTTCCCCCTCTTTCCCTAATAGTCCTTTTCCTCTCTTAGGTTTAATGATGTTTTCAAACCCTTTAAATATTCTAATCCTAACCTTAATTCTGATTTAAAACCCTAACCCCATTCCCATTCCTTACCCTAACCTCTGTCCCCACCAAATTGTGCACTGTCTAACAGTGGCTCAGTGGGTAGAGCATGGGGTTCAAATCCCCTCCGAGGCAAGGGCTAAAAACATGATTCCTTCTTGATTACACATACTCAAGATAGAATGAAGTCCCCGGCGTCCGGGAGGAGAATGCCATGCTTTACTTTGGATAGCAAGATTCTGAGAGAGGAGGTGGATGAGTGGATTCTCTCCAGCTTGCCATGTGGGAGACCAGGGTTCGCTTCCCAGCTCAGACAAACTGTCATTGTCTCATCCTTGTTTATAAATTTTGTGTTCTTCTTTTGTATAGTTTATAGGTTATGTTTCTGTGTGTATTATAACATTCTGAGGGAGGAGGTGGTTGAGTGGATCCTCCTCAGCCTACCATGTGGGAGACCAGGGTTCGTTTCCCGGCTCAGACAAACTCTCATTGCTTCATTGGTGTTCACAAGTTGCCAGCACTCCTAACCTCAACCCCAACCTTAACCCTTCCCAATTATTTTTTCTCTTATTATTATTAATAGGGGAGGGGTGGTCAATCTTCACCTGTTATGGGAATTTTGTAAGGGTCTTTGAAGTATACTACCAGACTGCAAACACAGACAGTGGACTAGGGGAAAGTTGTAGGCCTGCTACCCAGATGACCAGAGTTTGAGATCCGATGGGTCCAAAGAGAAAATCCTTAAGGCTAACTTCTGGCCTACATCAAATTCTTATCTCTACATATGACTGCCTTTTACAAGGGGATAGGTGGCTTGAAGGTAGATTCCTTGCCTGCTGTCTGAACATTCCAGGTTTGAAACCTACAAGAAGGGGTTCTGAAGGACTAATATACGATATGGACTCTTTAAGCTCACCCCCCATACCTCCTCCTTCATTCTCTTTTTCTTTGTGAGATAGGTGTTACCAGGCTTCTAATATCAAGGAGCAGTGGCTCAGGGCTTTCTCCTGGACCTGCTATGCAGCGAACTGGGGTTCAGACCCCATCATAACCTGATTGACAAGCAGGAGTTTTCTTATATTTATTTGTTTGTTTTTGAATTTCCAAGTTGTCTTCATGGGTTTTCTCTGTTTTTGTTTTTTCTATTATTGATCTTAGGTATGGGTGGTTTGGTGCCCCATCAAGAAAGCCAATCTGCTTTGCAGTTATTAGTGTGGCCCAGGGATAAACCACCGGATTACCATGCGGATGACCCGGGTTCTAATCCCACCAAGCACAGACAGTCATCTTGCTCCATTCCTCCTCCACAAGCTGCCTGTACATCTTCCCTTCCACTAAACCTAACCCCAACCCTCAGTTTACAGAGGAAGTGGCAAAAGGGATTAACGCGATCCTGTTATGCAGGAGACCTGGTGGGAACCTCCTGAATGCTTTGCTTACCTTGACCCTTAGTAAAGGACTGTCTCTGTCAAGAATTAATTAATTTGGTCAAGTCTTTTCTCTTTTTATTTCAATTTCACCCCCAACCCCCAAACCTAATCCTTGCCCATAGGCGCCGGAACCGCTGGTGCGGTGGTGTAACCGCATCCCCACTTTTTGGCTGACTGACTACCTTAATTTTCCCTCATTGTCCACACGATAAACAGCAAACCAAACAGCGACGCCACTAGGCAGCAATAGTTAAAATATGAGGAGGCGAATCAAACGTTGTGGCTGCGTAATTGTTGGGAGGGGTATTATGACAGAGAGCGAGCAGCTGTCCACATTATCAATAGATCTACGTTTAACGTGATACCGATACGTTGAACGTCAGTTCTAGTCGGCCAATCAGGCGGCTTTACTCAAGATGCTCTAGTTTTCACCGTCTCTGTCTTTCTCTTTACTACTACACTGCCCTTGCTCTTTCTTCGAGCAAACTATAGTTCGCAATCTGCCGACTGCCACCAGTGTGCTGGCCTGTGAAATGCATTTACCTTTGGGACCAGTCCGTCTATCATGGAAATCAGGACGTAAATCCGATGTATGGCTGATTCATGGTATAATCCTTGACCTTGCGAACTACCACCTCGGCTCATAACGATTTATCAAATTAGCAGCTAGCTTAATCTGCGTCGGGGGGCTTAATTGCTAGCTCATCATGCAGTAAAAAAAATCAACAAAGCAGGCTTCACTACTTATTAGGCTACAACAGATATCACCCCCGATCATCCCCGTGCAAAGCAGTTCATTTTGCAATCGCATGTAGGCTATATAAAGTTATGATCATTTTTGCACTGGCCATTTCCTATTTCATTACGTGACTCGAAGGCGTAGGCCTACAGAGTAAACATATTTGAATCATTGACATTACTGCTGTTCTACGTTTATTGGCGTTAAACTCATTGTATTAGAGCTAAAAGCAAAATCGCCATTGGCTGTATGACTGTCCAGGCTATCAAAAGACTGTCAAATAGATATTTGGCGATTGTCAATGAATATTCGGAGATTTTCAAAGTGTCTTTCTTCAAGGAGGACGGAGTAAGGTATGAAATACGTTTCTTATATGCTCGCCGAAGCACTCTCAGAATATGCATTTTGTTTTGTGTCATTGAAGTCATTGTCTACTGTCTAGCAAGTAACTAGCCGCAACCAGCCACAACTTCATAGCAGCATCTGTGCTGCTATCGTTACTGACTGCAGATAACACCACCTTTTAAAAAGGCACATTTTTATTCTTGGCTGTCAGTGTGGTTCAGCTGTCATCATGTGTATGTGATGTGTGTAGATTGGCTTGTGTTTGTATCTGCACAGCCGTTTGACAGGGCAGACGAGGTGAGCACAGTGTTGGCAAGCAACTTTGTAGTGAACATATAATTTTCGTAGACAAAAGTGTCAAAAGTAGCATAGTACATTAGAAGCTACTTCACCTATATTTTCAAATAAAACCATAGCATGCTACCGTTTTCTACGCCAACACGAAATTGTATCACGGGACTTAGCGGCACTGATTGATCTCTGCAAGCGCAACTCTCTAGAAGTTCGGTATGGAGACAGCTGACCCGTGGAAATAGGTCAAGATCTTATTGGTCTATAAAATAACATGTAACAACAACATTGTTAAATGAATTCCATTCCAATTCCATACTATTCCATGTACTATTTTTTTTTTCAATTTGTTTTTTAACTGGAGTAATCGCAGATTTGCGCGCAACCCCCCCCCCCACAAAAAAAAAAAAAAACGCACCACCACTTAAAACCTCATTCCGGCGCCTCTGTCCTTGCCTTTAACCCTGGCCAATGGCTCAGGGGATTATCACTGGATTGGTATAGGAGAGACTGGGGTTCAATCTCAGACAAAGTTAAGGAAATATGTGTTCTCCCCCCAAAAAAGCTTTCAATTATACTCTGTAGTTGAACTCCTACCCTGGTCTGTATTCTATTTAAGGACTGTTGGCTCAGTGTTGGGTCTACTGGTCTGATGCCTTGTCTAATAATCCTAAGAAATCTTGAGTCCCCCGTGGGGGTGATAGCCTTGTGGTATGTTACCAACCTGCCAAGCAGATAGCTGGAGTTCTGTGCATGTAGCCAGTACACTTCCCCCAACCTAGTCTGTCCTTTGTGTGGAGATTGATGGAAAATTAATACCATAATAAAGATACATAGTAGATATGGGCTTCATAACAAAAAAAGATATCTGATATGGCTAGGCATTGGACTGGTGAGACTGTCTTTCTCCTTATTTTTTATGCTCAAAATCTCAGCTCTTTATCTCTTTCCTAATTTATTTCTTTAAAATAGCACTTTTTGACACTTTATGTTTTTAAGTGTAGGGTTAGGGTTAGGGTTAGGGTTAGGTAAAGGAAAACTGACAACACAGTAAAGCGGGCCTGTGTGTGTTGCCACACACACTGCCTCGCATGGTGTGAAGCAGGGGGTTAAGGCACGGTCCATCCCTCTACCCTTCCTCACCGTCCCATACCATCACTCATTACCCACTCCCATCTTCCCATCCCATGGCGCAAGGTAAGTGTAAGTGTACATGTTGCTAGTCAGTGTAGATGTACTTGTGGCCAAGCCGAAGCTTGGCCGGGTTTTCAAAAATTAGCCATCACGTTGTAGCTTTAAAAATATTTAGTGTAGATGTTTCTGTTGTAGTTAGTATAGATGTTGAGTTAGCCAAACCGAAGTTTAGCCAGGGTTCAAAAAATTAGCCATTAGATTAGCTTAAGTGAGTGTAGGATTAGCCCCTTTCGCGACGCGTTTCGAGGCCTTGTGCCTCTTCTTCAGGCGAGGGCTTGCAATGGCAACTGCCCAGAGTGGTGACCCTATTTATATGTCCCAGGCCCCGCCCCTGGAAAACTAGTTGGCTTTTTAGTTTTTAGTCGGTTCCCAAGGTTGATATCAGATGGTTTTTATCAATGTTAGCAATATGGTGGATCCAGGTAAGTATGTTGTTATTATTTTGTTTCCAGATACATGTTTTGTAGGTTGTGTGTTTTAATTTTATGGTAGTAGTTTTATGTTTTAATATGTATGTTAATGTCGATGTACTCCAAGGGACTTAGCTTTGTGTCATATGTTAGCAAAGGTCAGTTATTGTTTGTCAATGTAAATGCCACCATGTGAGTGTGCGAGTTTTCACTCTTTTGTAATGCAGTGTAAATGTTATCAGTAGAAAATAAATGAGTATGTGTCCAAAGGCGTTACCCTGTTGTCTGTTTCCATCTTGTCTATGTTTGCGTCTGTAATATGTTTATGTATGTTTCTTTTCTTCACAGGTTATTTTTCTGTTTGGAAGGTGAGTATGGTCATGATTTTCTATGTGTTTTCTCCACAGGTTTATACTTTTCTGTCAGGTAAGTCCAGGTCCAGGTTAGCGGTTATGTTGAGACGTTAAGTTAACTTTTGTCTTTCTGTTCCAGGTTGTGTTTTATTTTTCTGTTGACTCCAAATAAACAAATTTCTCCAGTGTGTGGTTTATTGTGTTGTATTGCTATCTTGGGTCCGATGAAGGGGTTGTGGGGTTAAGTTTAGGGATAGTGTTAGGGTTTAGGGCATGGGGGATATTGGGGTTAAAGACTAGGAGGGTTAAGTTTAGGGTTGGGTTTAGGCAAGGGTTAGGGTTAGGGTTAGGGTTAGGGTTAGGGTTAGGGTAAGAAATTCAAGAGCCCACCGAGGTGGGGCTCAAGTTGGGCGCGGGCCATACACTGGGTCATGCCCCCGTCCAACCCTTGTCCTTCCATGTTGTTCCTTTTCGGTTTTATAATAAACAGTGGATATTTGTCCATCTGTGTTTCAAAAAATTGCTCACCTTGAGCTTAGCACGAACCTAGTTTTAGTCCTGCAGGTAAGTGTTAGCTTATTTTAGCTTAACATGTCTTCTAATTTGTAGTTTAATTTAGTTTCGCTAATTTTGTAGCGTAGTTAGCCCTGTTGCAACGTTTCGACACTCTTTTGGGTCTTCATCAGGCTGGGGCTTCTTGGTGAGTCAGGTTCCAAATGATGAGAAGGCTCTGTGCGTCTCCTTTTATACCTTCTGTTCCGGCCACTCCCCTTTTCCTCCAATCGGTATTTTACATTTTGTATTTTCTGTTCACAGGTTTTTTGTGTTCCACTCCATCCCAGGTAAGTGAATCAATTATTGTTTTTTAAGTCCATTTTCTCCAATTAACAATGTTTTCTGTTTTTTTACAGGTTGCCATTTTGGTGTTTCTTGTTGTTTCCAATAAACATTTTTTCCTTTTGTGGTTTCTCATTGTGTCTTGTTGTCTCTCCAATTCCCAAGTATGCGTCCCAGGTTAGGCTAATTCTTGGCCTTAGTTCCAAGGTCTTCCTTTTTGGTCTCTGCCCAAGGTTTGTAGTTTCGAATTAAGTGAATCTTCTCCACAAATGGAGGCAAAGCTAGCGCTATTTTGCGCCTAGCATGGGCAATTTCCCCTTAGATTCCATGTTGAATTCTAAGAACATCGAATTACGTGACTTCATCTGAGGTGGGCTATTTTTCCTTGCACCTGTTGGGCAATTTCCTCTTGGGGGTCCAATTAGGTCGTCCATTAGCACCTTAGCGTTGAAGAAGGATCCTTGGGGTTCGCTGATGGTAGCGTAAGCATTACTCTTGGGGTTAGCTAATTTGTAGCTTAACAATTTGGGGTTATCCAATTATTCCTGGGGTTAGCTAATTTTTAGCTTAACAATTTGGGGTTATCCGAATTATTTGGGGTTAGTGACGGTTGAGGTTAGGGTAGAGGTTTGGGTCAGGCTTAGTTTGTAGCGTAGTTGTTTTCGCTAATTTTTAGCTTAGGTGTTTTCAGCGGGTAGGAGGCAGAGTGGCTAATTTTTAGGGTTAGGGTTAGGGTTAGGGTTAGGGTTAGGTAATTTTTTATTCCGGGGCCCCAACAGCCGCCAGGGCCCACGTTATGCACTGGCCTGTCCACGGTCTAGCTCTAGCCAAGTCATTAGCCCCCCCGGGGGATTCCTGTCAGCGTAAAAAATTAGCTCAGATTAGCCTTTGTTACTTTAGAAATTAGCATAAATTAGCTGTGGGGGTT
>CM059273.1:47836-67445 GCA_030347295.1 Setipinna tenuifilis | reverse complement strand
CTAACCCTAACCCTAACCCTAACCCTAACCCTAACCCTAACCCTAACCCTAACCCTAACCCTAACCCTAACCCTAACCCTAACCCTAACCCTAACCCTAACCCTAACCCTAACCCTAACCCTAACCCTAACCCTAACCCTAACCCTAACCCTAACCCTAACCCTAACCCTAACCCTAACCCTAACCCTAACCCTAACCCTAACCCTAACCCTAACCCTAACCCTAACCCTAACCCTAACCCTAACCCTAACCCTAACCCTAACCCTAACCCTAACCCTAACCCTAACCCTAACCCTAACCCTAACCCTAACCCTAACCCTAACCCTAACCCTAACCCTAACCCTAACCCTAACCCTAACCCTAACCCTAACCCTAACCCTAACCCTAACCCTAACCCTAACCCTAACCCTAACCCTAACCCTAACCCTAACCCTAACCCTAACCCTAACCCTAACCCTAACCCTAACCCTAACCCTAACCCTAACCCTAACCCTAACCCTAACCCTAACCCTAACCCTAACCCTAACCCTAACCCTAACCCTAACCCTAACCCTAACCCTAACCCTAACCCTAACCCTAACCCTAACCCTAACCCTAACCCTAACCCTAACCCTAACCCTAACCCTAACCCTAACCCTAACCCTAACCCTAACCCTAACCCTAACCCTAACCCTAACCCTAACCCTAACCCTAACCCTAACCCTAACCCTAACCCTAACCCTAACCCTAACCCTAACCCTAACCCTAACCCTAACCCTAACCCTAACCCTAACCCTAACCCTAACCCTAACCCTAACCCTAACCCTAACCCTAACCCTAACCCTAACCCTAACCCTAACCCTAACCCTAACCCTAACCCTAACCCTAACCCTAACCCTAACCCTAACCCTAACCCTAACCCTAACCCTAACCCTAACCCTAACCCTAACCCTAACCCTAACCCTAACCCTAACCCTAACCCTAACCCTAACCCTAACCCTAACCCTAACCCTAACCCTAACCCTAACCCTAACCCTAACCCTAACCCTAACCCTAACCCTAACCCTAACCCTAACCCTAACCCTAACCCTAACCCTAACCCTAACCCTAACCCTAACCCTAACCCTAACCCTAACCCTAACCCTAACCCTAACCCTAACCCTAACCCTAACCCTAACCCTAACCCTAACCCTAACCCTAACCCTAACCCTAACCCTAACCCTAACCCTAACCCTAACCCTAACCCTAACCCTAACCCTAACCCTAACCCTAACCCTAACCCTAACCCTAACCCTAACCCTAACCCTAACCCTAACCCTAACCCTAACCCTAACCCTAACCCTAACCCTAACCCTAACCCTAACCCTAACCCTAACCCTAACCCTAACCCTAACCCTAACCCTAACCCTAACCCTAACCCTAACCCTAACCCTAACCCTAACCCTAACCCTAACCCTAACCCTAACCCTAACCCTAACCCTAACCCTAACCCTAACCCTAACCCTAACCCTAACCCTAACCCTAACCCTAACCCTAACCCTAACCCTAACCCTAACCCTAACCCTAACCCTAACCCTAACCCTAACCCTAACCCTAACCCTAACCCTAACCCTAACCCTAACCCTAACCCTAACCCTAACCCTAACCCTAACCCTAACCCTAACCCTAACCCTAACCCTAACCCTAACCCTAACCCTAACCCTAACCCTAACCCTAACCCTAACCCTAACCCTAACCCTAACCCTAACCCTAACCCTAACCCTAACCCTAACCCTAACCCTAACCCTAACCCTAACCCTAACCCTAACCCTAACCCTAACCCTAACCCTAACCCTAACCCTAACCCTAACCCTAACCCTAACCCTAACCCTAACCCTAACCCTAACCCTAACCCTAACCCTAACCCTAACCCTAACCCTAACCCTAACCCTAACCCTAACCCTAACCCTAACCCTAACCCTAACCCTAACCCTAACCCTAACCCTAACCCTAACCCTAACCCTAACCCTAACCCTAACCCTAACCCTAACCCTAACCCTAACCCTAACCCTAACCCTAACCCTAACCCTAACCCTAACCCTAACCCTAACCCTAACCCTAACCCTAACCCTAACCCTAACCCTAACCCTAACCCTAACCCTAACCCTAACCCTAACCCTAACCCTAACCCTAACCCTAACCCTAACCCTAACCCTAACCCTAACCCTAACCCTAACCCTAACCCTAACCCTAACCCTAACCCTAACCCTAACCCTAACCCTAACCCTAACCCTAACCCTAACCCTAACCCTAACCCTAACCCTAACCCTAACCCTAACCCTAACCCTAACCCTAACCCTAACCCTAACCCTAACCCTAACCCTAACCCTAACCCTAACCCTAACCCTAACCCTAACCCTAACCCTAACCCTAACCCTAACCCTAACCCTAACCCTAACCCTAACCCTAACCCTAACCCTAACCCTAACCCTAACCCTAACCCTAACCCTAACCCTAACCCTAACCCTAACCCTAACCCTAACCCTAACCCTAACCCTAACCCTAACCCTAACCCTAACCCTAACCCTAACCCTAACCCTAACCCTAACCCTAACCCTAACCCTAACCCTAACCCTAACCCTAACCCTAACCCTAACCCTAACCCTAACCCTAACCCTAACCCTAACCCTAACCCTAACCCTAACCCTAACCCTAACCCTAACCCTAACCCTAACCCTAACCCTAACCCTAACCCTAACCCTAACCCTAACCCTAACCCTAACCCTAACCCTAACCCTAACCCTAACCCTAACCCTAACCCTAACCCTAACCCTAACCCTAACCCTAACCCTAACCCTAACCCTAACCCTAACCCTAACCCTAACCCTAACCCTAACCCTAACCCTAACCCTAACCCTAACCCTAACCCTAACCCTAACCCTAACCCTAACCCTAACCCTAACCCTAACCCTAACCCTAACCCTAACCCTAACCCTAACCCTAACCCTAACCCTAACCCTAACCCTAACCCTAACCCTAACCCTAACCCTAACCCTAACCCTAACCCTAACCCTAACCCTAACCCTAACCCTAACCCTAACCCTAACCCTAACCCTAACCCTAACCCTAACCCTAACCCTAACCCTAACCCTAACCCTAACCCTAACCCTAACCCTAACCCTAACCCTAACCCTAACCCTAACCCTAACCCTAACCCTAACCCTAACCCTAACCCTAACCCTAACCCTAACCCTAACCCTAACCCTAACCCTAACCCTAACCCTAACCCTAACCCTAACCCTAACCCTAACCCTAACCCTAACCCTAACCCTAACCCTAACCCTAACCCTAACCCTAACCCTAACCCTAACCCTAACCCTAACCCTAACCCTAACCCTAACCCTAACCCTAACCCTAACCCTAACCCTAACCCTAACCCTAACCCTAACCCTAACCCTAACCCTAACCCTAACCCTAACCCTAACCCTAACCCTAACCCTAACCCTAACCCTAACCCTAACCCTAACCCTAACCCTAACCCTAACCCTAACCCTAACCCTAACCCTAACCCTAACCCTAACCCTAACCCTAACCCTAACCCTAACCCTAACCCTAACCCTAACCCTAACCCTAACCCTAACCCTAACCCTAACCCTAACCCTAACCCTAACCCTAACCCTAACCCTAACCCTAACCCTAACCCTAACCCTAACCCTAACCCTAACCCTAACCCTAACCCTAACCCTAACCCTAACCCTAACCCTAACCCTAACCCTAACCCTAACCCTAACCCTAACCCTAACCCTAACCCTAACCCTAACCCTAACCCTAACCCTAACCCTAACCCTAACCCTAACCCTAACCCTAACCCTAACCCTAACCCTAACCCTAACCCTAACCCTAACCCTAACCCTAACCCTAACCCTAACCCTAACCCTAACCCTAACCCTAACCCTAACCCTAACCCTAACCCTAACCCTAACCCTAACCCTAACCCTAACCCTAACCCTAACCCTAACCCTAACCCTAACCCTAACCCTAACCCTAACCCTAACCCTAACCCTAAACCCTAACCCTAACCCTAACCCTAACCCTAACCCTAACCCTAACCCTAACCCTAACCCTAACCCTAACCCTAACCCTAACCCTAACCCTAACCCTAACCCTAACCCTAACCCTAACCCTAACCCTAACCCTAACCCTAACCCTAACCCTAACCCTAACCCTAACCCTAACCCTAACCCTAACCCTAACCCTAACCCTAACCCTAACCCTAACCCTAACCCTAACCCTAACCCTAACCCTAACCCTAACCCTAACCCTAACCCTAACCCTAACCCTAACCCTAACCCTAACCCTAACCCTAACCCTAACCCTAACCCTAACCCTAACCCTAACCCTAACCCTAACCCTAACCCTAACCCTAACCCTAACCCTAACCCTAACCCTAACCCTAACCCTAACCCTAACCCTAACCCTAACCCTAACCCTAACCCTAACCCTAACCCTAACCCTAACCCTAACCCTAACCCTAACCCTAACCCTAACCCTAACCCTAACCCTAACCCTAACCCTAACCCTAACCCTAACCCTAACCCTAACCCTAACCCTAACCCTAACCCTAACCCTAACCCTAACCCTAACCCTAACCCTAACCCTAACCCTAACCCTAACCCTAACCCTAACCCTAACCCTTGACCTCTGATACCTAAAACCTGTAAGAGAAAAAGGCAGAGTTGTGAGGGGAGTGGCCAGGAGTATATAAAGGGCCATACATCAGGGCAGAGCACATTTGGGAGCCCATGCCTGAAGAAGACCCATACAGGTCGAAACGTCGCGACGGGCTAATACCCAAGCCAATTTTTTGAACCCTGGCTGGGCTTAGGCCCGGCCACATAAATACTAAAGGCTATTCAGCCAACAACTATAACTATGTGCTTAAGCAGGACCTTAAAATAATTTTTTTACATATGGTACGAACCTTATTGGTGGAGAAACTTGGCTGGGGTACCGAGGACAGGCCAGTGCATAACGTGGGTCCCGGCAAATGTAGGGGCCCCGGTATTTAAAAATTCCTGACACGCCAGTGCCGTCTGGGTCCCAAAGGCCTTGTCTATTTACCTCTTGGTCTCCCATATGATGCTAATTCGGCTAAACCTGTTGCTAATTTGATTATCTACGCCAATCCGGCTAACCTGCTGTACTCTAAAGCTAATTCTAAAGCTACACCCAGCTAATTTGAGCTATAACCTGACCCAGCATTTACCCTAAACATAACCATTAGCAACTATCTACATTAATCCGGCTAACCTGCCATATTCTAAGGCTAAACCCAGCTTCTCTACGCCGACTAACCTGCTACAACTTAGCCCAGCCCTCATTTTAAACCTAATCACCACTACCCCCATCTAAGCTAATCCAGCTAGACCCTACGGGATAAGGCTAAATTCTAACACTAGCATGAAGGACCCCAATAGGTAAAGTAATTTAACATTTAAGACACTTGAAATAAGGACTCAGACACTAGGAAGCTTAAACCAATTTAATACATGGATACGTAGTTAGCCAGGTGCTCAGACATACATCCAAGCCCTGGCTAACTCTCATATATGGGGATGGGGGGAGAAAGAAAGACACAAGGACAATTTGGTACATAAATATAAAAACAATAGAGACTAAGGACAATTTGGTACATAAATATAAAAACAATAGAGACTTAAGACACATACCTGTGAAAAGAGAAAGCAAGAACAATAAAGTTTAATCAACAAAACATTAATACAATCATAGAAAGGAAAAAACAGCTAATACTTACCTATTGGAGGAACCTAATACATCTGCTAGACTTACCTGGGACACACGACCTGCTTGACCTCTGATACCTAAAACCTGTAAGAGAAAAAGGCAGAGTTGTGAGGGGAGTGGCCAGGAGTATATAAAGGGCCATACATCAGGGCAGAGCACATTTGGGAGCCCATGCCTGAAGAAGACCCATACAGGTCGAAACGTCGCGACGGGCTAATACCCAAGCCAATTTTTTGAACCCTGGCTGGGCTTAGGCCCGGCCACATAAATACTAAAGGCTATTCAGCCAACAACTATAACTATGTGCTTAAGCAGGACCTTAAAATAATTTTTTTACATATGGTACGAACCTTATTGGTGGAGAAACTTGGCTGGGGTACCGAGGACAGGCCAGTGCATAACGTGGGTCCCGGCAAATGTAGGGGCCCCGGTATTTAAAAATTCCTGACACGCCAGTGCCGTCTGGGTCCCAAAGGCCTTGTCTATTTACCTCTTGGTCTCCCATATGATGCTAATTCGGCTAAACCTGTTGCTAATTTGATTATCTACGCCAATCCGGCTAACCTGCTGTACTCTAAAGCTAATTCTAAAGCTACACCCAGCTAATTTGAGCTATAACCTGACCCAGCATTTACCCTAAACATAACCATTAGCAACTATCTACATTAATCCGGCTAACCTGCCATATTCTAAGGCTAAACCCAGCTTCTCTACGCCGACTAACCTGCTACAACTTAGCCCAGCCCTCATTTTAAACCTAATCACCACTACCCCCATCTAAGCTAATCCAGCTAGACCCTACGGGATAAGGCTAAATTCTAACACTAGCATGAAGGACCCCAATAGGTAAAGTAATTTAACATTTAAGACACTTGAAATAAGGACTCAGACACTAGGAAGCTTAAACCAATTTAATACATGGATACGTAGTTAGCCAGGTGCTCAGACATACATCCAAGCCCTGGCTAACTCTCATATATGGGGATGGGGGGAGAAAGAAAGACACAAGGACAATTTGGTACATAAATATAAAAACAATAGAGACTAAGGACAATTTGGTACATAAATATAAAAACAATAGAGACTTAAGACACATACCTGTGAAAAGAGAAAGCAAGAACAATAAAGTTTAATCAACAAAACATTAATACAATCATAGAAAGGAAAAAACAGCTAATACTTACCTATTGGAGGAACCTAATACATCTGCTAGACTTACCTGGGACACACGACCTGCTTGACCTCTGATACCTAAAACCTGTAAGAGAAAAAGGCAGAGTTGTGAGGGGAGTGGCCAGGAGTATATAAAGGGCCATACATCAGGGCAGAGCACATTTGGGAGCCCATGCCTGAAGAAGACCCATACAGGTCGAAACGTCGCGACGGGCTAATACCCAAGCCAATTTTTTGAACCCTGGCTGGGCTTAGGCCCGGCCACATAAATACTAAAGGCTATTCAGCCAACAACTATAACTATGTGCTTAAGCAGGACCTTAAAATAATTTTTTTACATATGGTACGAACCTTATTGGTGGAGAAACTTGGCTGGGGTACCGAGGACAGGCCAGTGCATAACGTGGGTCCCGGCAAATGTAGGGGCCCCGGTATTTAAAAATTCCTGACACGCCAGTGCCGTCTGGGTCCCAAAGGCCTTGTCTATTTACCTCTTGGTCTCCCATATGATGCTAATTCGGCTAAACCTGTTGCTAATTTGATTATCTACGCCAATCCGGCTAACCTGCTGTACTCTAAAGCTAATTCTAAAGCTACACCCAGCTAATTTGAGCTATAACCTGACCCAGCATTTACCCTAAACATAACCATTAGCAACTATCTACATTAATCCGGCTAACCTGCCATATTCTAAGGCTAAACCCAGCTTCTCTACGCCGACTAACCTGCTACAACTTAGCCCAGCCCTCATTTTAAACCTAATCACCACTACCCCCATCTAAGCTAATCCAGCTAGACCCTACGGGATAAGGCTAAATTCTAACACTAGCATGAAGGACCCCAATAGGTAAAGTAATTTAACATTTAAGACACTTGAAATAAGGACTCAGACACTAGGAAGCTTAAACCAATTTAATACATGGATACGTAGTTAGCCAGGTGCTCAGACATACATCCAAGCCCTGGCTAACTCTCATATATGGGGATGGGGGGAGAAAGAAAGACACAAGGACAATTTGGTACATAAATATAAAAACAATAGAGACTAAGGACAATTTGGTACATAAATATAAAAACAATAGAGACTTAAGACACATACCTGTGAAAAGAGAAAGCAAGAACAATAAAGTTTAATCAACAAAACATTAATACAATCATAGAAAGGAAAAAACAGCTAATACTTACCTATTGGAGGAACCTAATACATCTGCTAGACTTACCTGGGACACACGACCTGCTTGACCTCTGATACCTAAAACCTGTAAGAGAAAAAGGCAGAGTTGTGAGGGGAGTGGCCAGGAGTATATAAAGGGCCATACATCAGGGCAGAGCACATTTGGGAGCCCATGCCTGAAGAAGACCCATACAGGTCGAAACGTCGCGACGGGCTAATACCCAAGCCAATTTTTTGAACCCTGGCTGGGCTTAGGCCCGGCCACATAAATACTAAAGGCTATTCAGCCAACAACTATAACTATGTGCTTAAGCAGGACCTTAAAATAATTTTTTTACATATGGTACGAACCTTATTGGTGGAGAAACTTGGCTGGGGTACCGAGGACAGGCCAGTGCATAACGTGGGTCCCGGCAAATGTAGGGGCCCCGGTATTTAAAAATTCCTGACACGCCAGTGCCGTCTGGGTCCCAAAGGCCTTGTCTATTTACCTCTTGGTCTCCCATATGATGCTAATTCGGCTAAACCTGTTGCTAATTTGATTATCTACGCCAATCCGGCTAACCTGCTGTACTCTAAAGCTAATTCTAAAGCTACACCCAGCTAATTTGAGCTATAACCTGACCCAGCATTTACCCTAAACATAACCATTAGCAACTATCTACATTAATCCGGCTAACCTGCCATATTCTAAGGCTAAACCCAGCTTCTCTACGCCGACTAACCTGCTACAACTTAGCCCAGCCCTCATTTTAAACCTAATCACCACTACCCCCATCTAAGCTAATCCAGCTAGACCCTACGGGATAAGGCTAAATTCTAACACTAGCATGAAGGACCCCAATAGGTAAAGTAATTTAACATTTAAGACACTTGAAATAAGGACTCAGACACTAGGAAGCTTAAACCAATTTAATACATGGATACGTAGTTAGCCAGGTGCTCAGACATACATCCAAGCCCTGGCTAACTCTCATATATGGGGATGGGGGGAGAAAGAAAGACACAAGGACAATTTGGTACATAAATATAAAAACAATAGAGACTAAGGACAATTTGGTACATAAATATAAAAACAATAGAGACTTAAGACACATACCTGTGAAAAGAGAAAGCAAGAACAATAAAGTTTAATCAACAAAACATTAATACAATCATAGAAAGGAAAAAACAGCTAATACTTACCTATTGGAGGAACCTAATACATCTGCTAGACTTACCTGGGACACACGACCTGCTTGACCTCTGATACCTAAAACCTGTAAGAGAAAAAGGCAGAGTTGTGAGGGGAGTGGCCAGGAGTATATAAAGGGCCATACATCAGGGCAGAGCACATTTGGGAGCCCATGCCTGAAGAAGACCCATACAGGTCGAAACGTCGCGACGGGCTAATACCCAAGCCAATTTTTTGAACCCTGGCTGGGCTTAGGCCCGGCCACATAAATACTAAAGGCTATTCAGCCAACAACTATAACTATGTGCTTAAGCAGGACCTTAAAATAATTTTTTTACATATGGTACGAACCTTATTGGTGGAGAAACTTGGCTGGGGTACCGAGGACAGGCCAGTGCATAACGTGGGTCCCGGCAAATGTAGGGGCCCCGGTATTTAAAAATTCCTGACACGCCAGTGCCGTCTGGGTCCCAAAGGCCTTGTCTATTTACCTCTTGGTCTCCCATATGATGCTAATTCGGCTAAACCTGTTGCTAATTTGATTATCTACGCCAATCCGGCTAACCTGCTGTACTCTAAAGCTAATTCTAAAGCTACACCCAGCTAATTTGAGCTATAACCTGACCCAGCATTTACCCTAAACATAACCATTAGCAACTATCTACATTAATCCGGCTAACCTGCCATATTCTAAGGCTAAACCCAGCTTCTCTACGCCGACTAACCTGCTACAACTTAGCCCAGCCCTCATTTTAAACCTAATCACCACTACCCCCATCTAAGCTAATCCAGCTAGACCCTACGGGATAAGGCTAAATTCTAACACTAGCATGAAGGACCCCAATAGGTAAAGTAATTTAACATTTAAGACACTTGAAATAAGGACTCAGACACTAGGAAGCTTAAACCAATTTAATACATGGATACGTAGTTAGCCAGGTGCTCAGACATACATCCAAGCCCTGGCTAACTCTCATATATGGGGATGGGGGGAGAAAGAAAGACACAAGGACAATTTGGTACATAAATATAAAAACAATAGAGACTAAGGACAATTTGGTACATAAATATAAAAACAATAGAGACTTAAGACACATACCTGTGAAAAGAGAAAGCAAGAACAATAAAGTTTAATCAACAAAACATTAATACAATCATAGAAAGGAAAAAACAGCTAATACTTACCTATTGGAGGAACCTAATACATCTGCTAGACTTACCTGGGACACACGACCTGCTTGACCTCTGATACCTAAAACCTGTAAGAGAAAAAGGCAGAGTTGTGAGGGGAGTGGCCAGGAGTATATAAAGGGCCATACATCAGGGCAGAGCACATTTGGGAGCCCATGCCTGAAGAAGACCCATACAGGTCGAAACGTCGCGACGGGCTAATACCCAAGCCAATTTTTTGAACCCTGGCTGGGCTTAGGCCCGGCCACATAAATACTAAAGGCTATTCAGCCAACAACTATAACTATGTGCTTAAGCAGGACCTTAAAATAATTTTTTTACATATGGTACGAACCTTATTGGTGGAGAAACTTGGCTGGGGTACCGAGGACAGGCCAGTGCATAACGTGGGTCCCGGCAAATGTAGGGGCCCCGGTATTTAAAAATTCCTGACACGCCAGTGCCGTCTGGGTCCCAAAGGCCTTGTCTATTTACCTCTTGGTCTCCCATATGATGCTAATTCGGCTAAACCTGTTGCTAATTTGATTATCTACGCCAATCCGGCTAACCTGCTGTACTCTAAAGCTAATTCTAAAGCTACACCCAGCTAATTTGAGCTATAACCTGACCCAGCATTTACCCTAAACATAACCATTAGCAACTATCTACATTAATCCGGCTAACCTGCCATATTCTAAGGCTAAACCCAGCTTCTCTACGCCGACTAACCTGCTACAACTTAGCCCAGCCCTCATTTTAAACCTAATCACCACTACCCCCATCTAAGCTAATCCAGCTAGACCCTACGGGATAAGGCTAAATTCTAACACTAGCATGAAGGACCCCAATAGGTAAAGTAATTTAACATTTAAGACACTTGAAATAAGGACTCAGACACTAGGAAGCTTAAACCAATTTAATACATGGATACGTAGTTAGCCAGGTGCTCAGACATACATCCAAGCCCTGGCTAACTCTCATATATGGGGATGGGGGGAGAAAGAAAGACACAAGGACAATTTGGTACATAAATATAAAAACAATAGAGACTAAGGACAATTTGGTACATAAATATAAAAACAATAGAGACTTAAGACACATACCTGTGAAAAGAGAAAGCAAGAACAATAAAGTTTAATCAACAAAACATTAATACAATCATAGAAAGGAAAAAACAGCTAATACTTACCTATTGGAGGAACCTAATACATCTGCTAGACTTACCTGGGACACACGACCTGCTTGACCTCTGATACCTAAAACCTGTAAGAGAAAAAGGCAGAGTTGTGAGGGGAGTGGCCAGGAGTATATAAAGGGCCATACATCAGGGCAGAGCACATTTGGGAGCCCATGCCTGAAGAAGACCCATACAGGTCGAAACGTCGCGACGGGCTAATACCCAAGCCAATTTTTTGAACCCTGGCTGGGCTTAGGCCCGGCCACATAAATACTAAAGGCTATTCAGCCAACAACTATAACTATGTGCTTAAGCAGGACCTTAAAATAATTTTTTTACATATGGTACGAACCTTATTGGTGGAGAAACTTGGCTGGGGTACCGAGGACAGGCCAGTGCATAACGTGGGTCCCGGCAAATGTAGGGGCCCCGGTATTTAAAAATTCCTAACCCTAACCCTAACCCTAACCCTAACCCTAACCCTAACCCTAACCCTAACCCTAACCCTAACCCTAACCCTAACCCTAACCCTAACCCTAACCCTAACCCTAACCCTAACCCTAACCCTAACCCTAACCCTAACCCTAACCCTAACCCTAACCCTAAACCCTAACCCTAACCCTAACCCTAACCCTAACCCTAACCCTAACCCTAACCCTAACCCTAACCCTAACCCTAACCCTAACCCTAACCCTAACCCTAACCCTAACCCTAACCCTAACCCTAACCCTAACCCTAACCCTAACCCTAACCCTATGTGGGTGAAACAGCTTGAGGAAATTGCAGTTAAAGGTAAAGGCCTTGCACCTTCTAGGGTCAAAAAATTAAAAAAAAAACAAACAGTTTTTTTCTTCACTTTTTGGGGTTGTAGAGGATGCTGAAAAAGGGTATGGTATCAGAAATTAGATTTCTCACTCCTATGTGGGTGAAACAGGTTTAGGAAATTGCAGTTAGGAGACGAGACTTGATTTCCGTCCTCAGCCCCATTGCTTAGAATTGGCTGTTGGAATTTGACCTTTCATCCAATTGTGGGCCCACCTTTAGGGCTAGGGTCTCCTGGCACTAGCTTGTGGTACAGTAGGGTGGGCCTGACAGACCTGTGGTGAAACGTTTCTCCAATGTCTTTCGGGGACCTCATGGCAGGGGGGTGACCTGCCGTCACAGACTTATGTAAAAGGCCTGCAAGAAAACAGGCCTGCCTGCCTGTCTGCCTTCACCTGGGGGGTCAGAAACTCACACTGGTGTGTTTCCCAAACACTGTTGGTGCACTGATGGTTTTTAGAAAAAATAATTTTTTGAATGTCAAAATCGTACTCTACAAGGGAGTGAAACCCCTTAAAGGTAAAGGCTTGGCACCTCCTAGGCCCAAAAAAATCCAAAAATAAAAAAATGTTTTTTTCTTCAGTTTTAGGGCTTGAATGGGATGCTGAAAAGGGGTATGGCATCAGAAATTAATTTTCTCACTCCTATGTGGGTGAAACAACTTTAGGAAATTGCAGTTAGGAGACGAGACTTGATTTCCGTCCCGAGCGCCATTGCTTAGACATTGCCTGTTGGAATTCTCCATTTTGTCCAATCAGGGCAGACCTTTTGAGCTAGGGTGTCATGCTGCTGGATTATGGTACAGTAGGCTGGGCTGTAGGAACCTGTGGTGAAAGTTTTCTTTAATGTTTTTCAGGGGCTACATTTAAAGGGTGTCAACTACCACCAAAATCTAATTTCACAAAATTAGGAGGGTTAGCAGATTAGAATTGATTTCCGTCCTCAGCCCCATTGCTTAGACATTGCCTGTTGGAATTTGACATTTCATCCAATTGTGGGTCCACCTTTAGGGCTAGGGTCTCCTGCCACTGGCTTGTGGTACAGTAGGGTGGGCCTGGCAGACCTGTGGTGAAACCTTTCTCCAATGTCTTTCGGGGACCTCATGGCAGGGGGGTGACCTGCCGTCACAGACTTATGTAAAAGGCCTGCAAGAAAACAGGCCTGCCTGCCTGTCTGCCTTCACCTGGGGGGTCAGAAACTCACACTGGTGTGTTTCCCAAACACTGTTGGTGCACTGATGGTTTTTAGAAAAAATAATTTTTTGAATGTCAAAATCGTACTCTACAAGGGGGTGAAACCCCTTGAAGGTAAAGGCTTGGCACCTCCTAGGCCCAAAAAAATCCAAAAATAAAAAAATGTTTTTTTCTTCAGTTTTAGGGCTTGAATGGGATGCTGAAAAGGGGTATGGAATCAGAAATTAATTTTCTCACTCCTATGTGGGTGAAACAACTTTAGGAAATTGCAGTTAGGAGACGAGACTTGATTTCCGTCCCGAGCGCCATTGCTTAGACATTGCCTGTTGGAATTCTCCATTTTGTCCAATCAGGGCAGACCTTTTGAGCTAGGGTGTCATGCTGCTGGATTATGGTACAGTAGGCTGGGCTGTAGGAACCTGTGGTGAAAGTTTTCTTTAATGTTTTTCAGGGGCTACATTTAAAGGGTGTCAACTACCACCAAAATCTAATTTCACAAAATTAGGAGGGTTAGCAGATTAGAATTGATTTCCGTCCTCAGCCCCATTGCTTAGACATTGCCTGTTGGAATTTGACATTTCATCCAATTGTGGGTCCACCTTTAGGGCTAGGGTCTCCTGCCACTGGCTTGTGGTACAGTAGGGTGGGCCTGGCAGACCTGTGGTGAAAGTTTTGTCCAATGTCTTTCAGGGGCCTCATGGCAGGGGGGTGACCTGCCGTTACAGGCTTATGTAAAAGGCTTGCAAAAAAACAGGCCTGCCTGCCTGTCTGCCTTCACCTGGGGGGTCAGAAACTCACACTGGTGTGTTTCCCAAACACTGTTGGTGCACTGATGGTTTTTAGAAAAAATAATTTTTTGAATGTCAAAATCGTACTCTACAAGGGAGTGAAACCCCTTAAAGGTAAAGGCTTGGCACCTCCTAGGCCCAAAAAAATCCAAAAATAAAAAAAATGTTTTTTTCTTCAGTTTTAGGGCTTGAATGGGATGCTGAAAAGGGGTATGGCATCAGAAATTAATTTTCTCACTCCTATGTGGGTGAAACAACTTTAGGAAATTGCAGTTAGGAGACGAGACTTGATTTCCGTCCCGAGCGCCATTGCTTAGACATTGCCTGTTGGAATTCTCCATTTTGTCCAATCAGGGCAGACCTTTTGAGCTAGGGTGTCATGCTGCTGGATTATGGTACAGTAGGCTGGGCTGTAGGAACCTGTGGTGAAAGTTTTCTTTAATGTTTTTCAGGGGCTACATTTAAAGGGTGTCAACTACCACCAAAATCTAATTTCACAAAATTAGGAGGGTTAGCAGATTAGAATTGATTTCCGTCCTCAGCCCCATTGCTTAGATATTGCCTGTTGGAATTTGACCTTTCATCCAATTGTGGGCCCACCTTTAGGGCTAGGGTCTCCTGGCACTAGGTTGTGGTACAGTAGGGTGGGCCTGACAGACCTGTGGTGAAACCTTTCTCCAATGTCTTTTGGGGGCCTCCTGTCAGGCTTATGCAAAACCGTACACTACAAGGGGTTGAATACCTAAAGGTAATGGCCTCCTAGGGTCAAAAAATTCAAAAAAAAAAATATTTTCTTCAGTTTTAGGGGTTGCATAGGATGCTGAAAAGGGGTATGGCAGGGGTATGGCACCACACGTTTGGCTGGATGAGAGCTAACCGGCTACATCATACTCATGGTGTTTTGAGCATTTTAAAGGTGCCAAGTGTGCTCTTTAGGCCTACGTAGGCCTCAGTAAGTCTCAGGGAGTCAAGGCCACTTCAGGCACGTTCAGCACCCTCGATTTAGGGGGGGTAGGCAAGATTTGGAACCAAAAAAACCCTTTCGTCATTTTTAATGAATATTTTTTCATAATATTTTGTTTGGTTTTGACCTTTTGACCTTTTGCAATATCTCAGGAACGGTACATCCTAGAGAGACAGGATCAAGTCAGGTGCATTCAGCACCCTTAATTTAGGGGGGGTAGGCAAGATTTGGAACCAAAAAAACCTTTTGGTATTTTTTTCTAAATATTTTTTATTAATATAGTTTTCATTTTTCGCCTTAACACTTTTTGGGATATCTCCGGACAGGAAGGTCATAGAGACGCCAAACAACTATCCACACGTTCGGCTGGATGAGAGCTAACCGGCAACATCATACTCATGGTTTTTTGAGCGTTTTAAAGGTGCCAAGTGTGCTCTTTACACCTACGTAGGCCTCAGTAAGTCTCAGGGAGTCGTGGCCACTTCAGGCACGTTCAGCACCCTTGATTTAGGGGGGGTAGGCAAGATTTGGAACCAAAAAAACCTTTTCGTCATTTTTAATGAATATTTTTTCATAATATTTTGTTTGGTTTTGACCTTTTGACCTTTTGCAATATCTCAGGAACGGTACATCCTAGAGACACAGGATCAAGTCAGGTGCATTCAGCACCCTCAATTTAGGGGGGGTAGGCAAGATTTGGAACCAAAAAAACCTTTTGGTATTTTTTTCTAAATATTTTTTATTAATATAGTTTTCATTTTTCGCCTTAACATTTTTTGGGATATCTCTGGACAGGAAGGTCACAGATATGCCAACCAACTATCTACATGTTCGGCTGGACTAGAGCTAACTGGCTACACCACATTCATGGCGTTGCGAGCATTTTTAAGGTTGCCAGCGTGCTCTTTAAGCCAACATAGGCCTCAGTGACATCAGGGGTTTTCTAGGCCTGTGAATAGCACATGTAAGTGTCAGAGTGTTTTTTATTCAGCCTAAGGGGTTGCATGGGATGCTGAAAAAGTGCATCACATCAGAAATGAATTTTCTGATCCCTATATGGGTGAAATGGCTTAAGTAGTAAAGTTAGGAAAGTAAGGAGATTAGACTTGATTTCCGTCCTCAGCCCCATTGCTTAGACTTGCCAGCTGGAATTTGTTTTTTCATCCAATGAGGGCCAACCTTTAGGGCTGGGGTCTCCTGGCACTAGGTTGTGGTACAGTAGGGTGGGCCTGACAGACCTGTGGTGAAACTTTTCTCCAATGTCTTTCGGGGGCCTCCTGTCAGGCTCATGCAAAACCGTACACTACAAGGGGATGAAAACCTAAAGGTAATGGCCTTGCACCTCCTAGGGTCAAAAAATTCAAAAAAAAAAAAAAAATTTTTTTCTTTAGTTTTTGGGGTTGTAGAGGATGCTGAAAAAGGGTATGGCATCAGAAATTAGTTTTCTCACTCCTATGTGGGTGAAACAGCTTTAGGAAATTGCGAGACTTGATTTCCGTCCTCAGCCCCATTGCTTAGAATTGCCTGTTGGAATTTGACCTTTCATCCAATTGTGGGCCCAACTTTAGGGCTAGGGTCTCTTGGCACTAGGTTGTGGTACAGTAGGGTGGGCCTGACAGACCTGTGGTGAAACTTTTCTCCAATGTCTTTCGGGGGCCTCCTGTCAGGCTCATGCAAAACCGTACACTACAATGGGTTGAAAACCTAAAGGTAATGGCCTTGCACCTCCTAGGGTCAAAAAATTTAAAAAAAAAAAAAGTTTTTTTTCTTCAGTTTTAGGGGTTGCATAGGATGCTGAAAAAGGGTATGGCATCAGAAATTAGTTTTCTCACTCCTATGTGGGTGAAACAGCTTCAGGAAATTGCAGTTAAAGGTAAAGGCCTTGCACCTTCTAGGGTCAAAAAATTAAAAAAAAAAAAAACATTTTTTTTCTTCAGTTTTAGGGGTTGTAGAGGGTGCTGAAAAAGGGTATGGCATCAGAAATTAGTTTTCTCACCCCTATGTGGGTGAAACAGCTTTAGGAAATTGCAGTTAGGAGACAAGACTTGATTTCCGTCCTCAGCCCCATTGCTTAGAATTGCCTGTTGGAATTTGACCTTTCATCCAATTGTGGGCCCAACTTTAGGGCTAGGGTCTCTTGGCACTAGGTTGTGGTACAGTAGGGTGGGCCTGACAGACCTGTGGTGAAACTTTTCTCCAATGTCTTTCGGGGGCCTCCTGTCAGGCTCATGCAAAACCGTACACTACAAGGGGATGAAAACCTAAAGGTAATGGCCTTGCACCTCCTAGGGTCAAAAAATTCAAAAAAAAAAAAAAAAATTTTTTCTTTAGTTTTTGGGGTTGTAGAGGATGCTGAAAAAGGGTATGGCATCAGAAATTAGTTTTCTCACTCCTATGTGGGTGAAACAGCTTTAGGAAATTGCGAGACTTGATTTCCGTCCTCAGCCCCATTGCTTAGAATTGCCTGTTGGAATTTGACCTTTCATCCAATTGTGGGCCCAACTTTAGGGCTAGGGTCTCTTGGCACTAGGTTGTGGTACAGTAGGGTGGGCCTGACAGACCTGTGGTGAAACTTTTCTCCAATGTCTTTCGGGGGCCTTCTGTCAGGCTCATGCAAAACCGTACACTACAAGGGGTTGAAAACCTAAAGGTAATGGCCTTGCACCTCCTAGGGTCAAAAAATTCAAAAAAAAAAAAAAAAATTTTTTCTTCAGTTTTTGGGGTTGTAGAGGATGCTGAAAAAGGGTATGGCATCAGAAATTAGTTTTCTCACTCCTATGTGGGTGAAACAGCTTTAGGAAATTGCGAGACTTGATTTCCGTCCTCAGCCCCATTGCTTAGAATTGCCTGTTGGAATTTGACCTTTCATCCAATTGTGGGCCCAACTTTAGGGCTAGGGTCTCTTGGCACTAGGTTGTGGTACAGTAGGGTGGGCCTGACAGACCTGTGGTGAAACTTTTCTCCAATGTCTTTCGGGGGCCTTCTGTCAGGCTCATGCAAAACCGTACACTACAAGGGGTTGAAAACCTAAAGGTAATGGCCTTGCACCTCCTAGGGTCAAAAAATTCAAAAAAAAAAAAAATGTTTTTTTCTTCAGTTTTTGGGGTTGTAGAGGATGCTGAAAAGGGGTATGGCATCAGAAATTAGTTTTCTCACTCCTATGTGGGTGAAACAGCTTTAGGAAATTGCGAGACTTGATTTCCGTCCTCAGCCCCATTGCTTAGAATTGCCTTTTGGAATTTGACCTTTCATCCAATTGTGGGCCCAACTTTAGGGCTAGGGTCTCTTGGCACTAGGTTGTGGTACAGTAGGGTGGGCCTGACAGACCTGTGGTGAAACTTTTCTCCAATGTCTTTCGGGGGCCTCCTGTCAGGCTCATGCAAAACCGTACACTACAAGGGGTTGAAAACCTAAAGGTAATGGCCTTGCACCTCCTAGGGTCAAAAAATTCAAAAAAAAAAAAAAAATTTTTTCTTTAGTTTTTGGGGTTGTAGAGGATGCTGAAAAAGGGTATGGCATCAGAAATTAGTTTTCTCACTCCTATGTGGGTGAAACAGCTTTAGGAAATTGCAGTTAAAGGTAAAGGCCTTGCACCTTCTAGGGTCAAAAAAAAAAAAATAAATAGTTTTTTTCTTCAGTTTTAGGGGTTGTAGAGGATGCTGAAAAAGGGTATGGCATCAGAAATTAGTTTTCTCACCCCTATGTGGGTGAAACAGCTTTAGGAAATTGCAGTTAGGAGACAAGACTTGATTTCCGTCCTCAGCCCCATTGCTTAGAATTGCCTGTTGGAATTTGACCTTTCATCCAATTGTGGGCCCACCTTTAGGGCTAGGGTCTCCTGGCACTAGGTTGTGGTACAGTAGGGTGGGCCTGACAGACCTGTGGTGAAACTTTTCTCCAATGTCTTTCGGGGGCCTCCTGTCAGGCTCATGCAAAACCGTACACTACAAGGGGTTGAAAACCTAAAGGTAATGGCCTTGCACCTCCTAGGGTCAAAAAATTCAAAAAAAAAAAAAAGTTTTTTTTCTTCAGTTTTAGGGGTTGTAGAGGATGCTGAAAAAGGGTATGGCATCAGAAATTAGTTTTCTCACTCCTATGTGGGTGAAACAGCTTTAAGAAATTGTGAGACTTGATTTCCGTCCTCAGCCCCATTGCTTAGAATTGCCTGTTGGAATTTGACCTTTCATCCAATTGTGGGCCCACCTTTAGGG
>CM059273.1:29476-47736 GCA_030347295.1 Setipinna tenuifilis | reverse complement strand
TTCCAACAGGCAATTCTAAGCAATGGGGCTGAGGACGGAAATCAAGTCTCGCAATTTCCTAAAGCTGTTTCACCCACATAGGAGTGAGAAAACTAATTTCTGATGCCATACCCTTTTTCAGCATCCTCTACAACCCCAAAAACTGAAGAAAAAAACTGTTTTTTTTTTTTTTTATTTTTTGACCCTAGAAGGTGCAAGGCCTTTACCTTTAACTGCAATTTCCTAAAGCTGTTTCACCCACATAGGAGTGAGAAAACTAATTTCTGATGCCATACCCTTTTTCAGCATCCTCTACAACCCCAAAAACTGAAGAAAAAAATTTTTTTTTTTTTTTTGAATTTTTTGACCCTAGGAGGTGCAAGGCCATTACCTTTAGGTTTTCAACCCCTTGTAGTGTACGGTTTTGCATGAGCCTGACAGGAGGCCCCCGAAAGACATTGGAGAAAAGTTTCACCACAGGTCTGTCAGGCCCACCCTACTGTACCACAACCTAGTGCCAGAGACCCTAGCCCTAAAGGTGGGCCCACAATTGGATGAAAGGTCAAATTCCAACAGGCAATTCTAAGCAATGGGGCTGAGGACGGAAATCAAGTCTGTCTCCTAACTGCAATTTCCTAAAGCTGTTTCACCCACATAGGAGTGAGAAAACTAATTTCTGATGCCATACCCTTTTTCAGCATCCTCTACAACCCCTAAAACTGAAGAAAAAAACTTTTTTTTTTTTTTTAATTTTTTGACCCTAGAAGGTGCAAGGCCTTTACCTTTAACTGCAATTTCCTAAAGCTGTTTCACCCACATAGGAGTGAGAAAACTAATTTCTGATGCCATACCCTTTTTCAGCATCCTCTACAACCCCAAAAACTAAAGAAAAAAATTTTTTTTTTTTTTTTTATTTTTTGACCCTAGGAGGTGCAAGGCCATTACCTTTGGGTTTTCAACCCCTTGTAGTGTACGGTTTTGCATGAGCCTGACAGGAGGCCCCCGAAAGACATTGGAGAAAAGTTTCACCACAGGTCTGTCAGGCCCACCCTACTGTACCACAACCTAGTGCCAGGAGACCCTAGCCCTAAAGGTGGGCCCACAATTGGATGAAAGGTCAAATTCCAACAGGCAATTCTAAGCAATGGGGCTGAGGACGGAAATCAAGTCTCGCAATTTCCTAAAGCTGTTTCTCCCACATATGAGTGAGAAAACTAATTTCTGATGCCATACCCTTTTTCAGCATCCTCTACAACCCCAAAAACTAAAGAAAAAATTTTTTTTTTTTTTTTTGAATTTTTTGACCCTAGGAGGTGCAAGGCCATTACCTTTAGGTTTTCAACCCCTTGTAGTGTACGGTTTTGCATGAGCCTGACAGGAGGCCCCTGAAAGACATTGGAGAAAAGTTTCACCACAGGTCTGTCAGGCCCACCCTACTGTACCACAACCTAGTGCCAGGAGACCCTAGCCCTAAAGGTGGGCCCACAATTGGATGAAAGGTCAAATTCCAACAGGCAATTCTAAGCAATGGGGCTGAGGACGGAAATCAAGTCTCGTCTCCTAACTGCAATTTCCTAAAGCTGTTTCACCCACATAGGAGTGAGAAAACTAATTTCTGATGCCATACCCTTTTTCAGCATCCTCTACAACCCCAAAAACTGAAGAAAAAAATTTTTTTTTTTTTTTTGAATTTTTTGACCCTAGGAGGTGCAAGGCCATTACCTTTAGGTTTTCAACCCCTTGTAGTGTACGGTTTTGCATGAGCCTGACAGGAGGCCCCCGAAAGACATTGGAGAAAAGTTTCACCACAGGTCTGTCAGGCCCACCCTACTGTACCACAACCTAGTGCCAGGAGACCCTAGCCCTAAAGGTGGGCCCACAATTGGATGAAAGGTCAAATTCCAACAGGCAATTCTAAGCAATGGGGCTGAGGACGGAAATCAAGTCTCGCAATTTCCTAAAGCTGTTTCACCCACATAGGAGTGAGAAAACTAATTTCTGATGCCATACCCTTTTTCAGCATCCTCTACAACCCCAAAAACTGAAGAAAAAAACTTTTTTTTTTTTTTTGAATTTTTTGACCCTAGGAGGTGCAAGGCCATTACCTTTAGGTTTTCAACCCCTTGTAGTGTACGGTTTTGCATGAGCCTGACAGGAGGCCCCCGAAAGACATTGGAGAAAAGTTTCACCACAGGTCTGTCAGGCCCACCCTACTGTACCACAACCTAGTGCCAGGAGACCCTAGCCCTAAAGGTGGGCCCACAATTGGATGAAAGGTCAAATTCCAACAGGCAATTCTAAGCAATGGGGCTGAGGACGGAAATCAAGTCTCGCAATTTCCTAAAGCTGTTTCACCCACATAGGAGTGAGAAAACTAATTTCTGATGCCATACCCTTTTTCAGCATCCTCTACAACCCCAAAAACTAAAGAAAATTTTTTTTTTTTTTTGAATTTTTTGACCCTAGAAGGTGCAAGGCCTTTACCTTTAACTGCAATTTCCTAAAGCTGTTTCACCCACATAGGAGTGAGAAAACTAATTTCTGATGCCATACCCTTTTTCAGCATCCTCTACAACCCCAAAAACTAAAGAAAAATTTTTTTTTTTTTTTTTTATTTTTTGACCCTAGGAGGTGCAAGGCCATTACCTTTGGGTTTTCAACCCCTTGTAGTGTACGGTTTTGCATGAGCCTGACAGGAGGCCCCCGAAAGACATTGGAGAAAAGTTTCACCACAGGTCTGTCAGGCCCACCCTACTGTACCACAACCTAGTGCCAGGAGACCCTAGCCCTAAAGGTGGGCCCACAATTGGATGAAAGGTCAAATTCCAACAGGCAATTCTAAGCAATGGGGCTGAGGACGGAAATCAAGTCTCGCAATTTCCTAAAGCTGTTTCACCCACATAGGAGTGAGAAAACTAATTTCTGATGCCATACCCTTTTTCAGCATCCTATGCAACCCCTAAAACTGAAGAAAAAAAACTTTTTTTTTTTTTTGAATTTTTTGACCCTAGGAGGTGCAAGGCCATTACCTTTAGGTTTTCAACCCCTTGTAGTGTACGGTTTTGCATGAGCCTGACAGGAGGCCCCCGAAAGACATTGGAGAAAAGTTTCACCACAGGTCTGTCAGGCCCACCCTACTGTACCACAACCTAGTGCCAGGAGACCCTAGCCCTAAAGGTGGGCCCACAATTGGATGAAAGGTCAAATTCCAACAGGCAATTCTAAGCAATGGGGCTGAGGACGGAAATCAAGTCTCGCAATTTCCTAAAGCTGTTTCACCCACATAGGAGTGAGAAAACTAATTTCTGATGCCATACCTTTTTTCAGCATCCTCTACAACCCCAAAAACTGAAGAAAAAAACTTTTTTTTTTTTTTTTAATTTTTTGACCATAGGAGGTGCAAGGCCTTTACCTTTAGGTTTTCAAGCACTTCTAGTGTACAATTTTGCATGAGCCTGTAACGGCAGATCAACCCCTGACAGGAGGCCCCTTAAAGACATTGGAGAAAAGTTTCACCACAGGTCTGTCAGGCCCACCCTACTGTACCACAACCTAGTGCCAGGAGACCCTAGCCCTAAAGGTGGGCCCACAATTGGATGAAAGGTCAAATTCCAACAGGCAATTCTCAGCAATGGGGCTGAGGACGGAAATCAAGTCTCGTCTCCTAACTGCAATTTCCTCAAGCTGTTTCACCCACATAGGAGTGAGAAAACTAATTTCTGATGCCATACCCCTTTTCAGCATCCTCTGCAACCCCTAAAACTGAAGAAAAAAAACTTTTTTTTTTTTTTTTGAATTTTTTGACCATAGGAGGTGCAAGGCCTTTACCTTTAGGTTTTCAAGCACTTGTAGTGTACAGTTTTGCATGAGCCTGACAGGAGGCCCCTGAAAGACATTGGAGAAAAGTTTCACCAGAGGTCTGTCAGGCCCACCATACTGTACCACAACCTAGTGCCAGGAGACCCCAGCCCTAAAGGTTGGCCCTCATTGGATGAAAAACCAAATTCCAGCTGGCAAGTCTAAGCAATGGGGCTGAGGACGGAAATCAAGTCTAATCTCCTTACTTTCCTAACTTTCCTACTTAAGCCATTTCACCCATATAGGGATCAGAAAATTCATTTCTGATGTGATGCACTTTTTCAGCATCCCATGCAACCCCTTAGGCTGAATAAAAAACACCCTGACACTTACATGTGCTATTCACAGGCCTAGAAAACCCCTGATGTCACTGAGGCCTATGTTGGCTTAAAGAGCACGCTGGACACCTTAAAAATGCTCGCAACGCCATGAATGTGGTGTAGCCAGTTAGCTCTAGTCCCGCCGAACGTGTAGATAGTTGGTTGGCATATCTGTGACCTTCCTGTCCAGAGATATCCCAAAAAATGTTAAGGCGAAAAATGAAAACTATATTAATAAAAAATATTTAGAAAAAAATACCAAAAGGTTTTTTTGGTTCCAAATCTTGCCTACCCCCCCTAAATTGAGGGTGCTGAATGCACCTGACTTGATCCTGTGTCTCTAGGATGTACCGTTCCTGAGATATTGCAAAAGGTCAAAAGGTCAAAACCAAACAAAATATTATGAAAAAATATTCATTAAAAATGACGAAAAGGTTTTTTTGGTTCCAAATCTTGCCTACCCCCCCTAAATCAAGGGTGCTGAACGTGCCTGAAGTGGCCACGACTCCCTGAGAGTTACTGAGGCCTGCGTAGGCCTAAAGAGCACACTTGGCACCTTTAAAATGCTCAAAACACCATGAGTATGATGTAGCCGGTTAGCTCTCATCCAGCCGAACGTGTGGATAGTTGTTTGGCGTCTCTGTGACCTTCCTGTCCGGAGATATCCCAAAAAGTGTTAAGGCGAAAAATGAAAACTATATTAATAAAAAATATTTAGAAAAAAATACCAAAAGGATTTTTTGGTTCCAAATCTTGCCTACCCCCCCTAAATTAAGGGTGCTGAACGCACCTGACTTGATCCTGTGTCTCTAGGATGTACTGTTCCTGAGATATTGCAAAAGGTCAAAAGGTCAAAACCAAACAAAATATTATGAAAAAATATTCATTAAAAATGACGAAAGGGTTTTTTTGGTTCCAAATCTTGCCTACCCCCCCTAAATCAAGGGTGCTGAACGTGCCTGAAGTGGCCACGACTCCCTGAGACTTACTGAGGCCTACGTAGGCCTAAAGAGAACACTTGGCACCTTTAAAATGCTTAAAACACCATGAGTGTGATGTAGCCGGTTAGCTCTCATCCAGCCAAACGTGTGGTGCCATACCCCTGCCATACCCCTTTTCAGCATCCTATGCAACCCCTAAAACTGAAGAAAATAATTTTTTTTTTGAATTTTTTGACCCTAGGAGGCCATTACCTTTAGGTATTCAACCCCTTGTAGTGTACGGTTTTGCATAAGCCTGACAGGAGGCCCCCAAAAGACATTGGAGAAAAGTTTCACCACAGGTCTGTCAGGCCCACCCTACTGTACCACAACCTAGTGCCAGGAGACCCTAGCCCTAAAGGTGGGCCCACAATTGGATGAAAGGTCAAATTCCAACAGGCAATATCTAAGCAATGGGGCTGAGGACGGAAATCAATTCTAATCTCCTAAACCCCCTAATTTTGTGAGATTAGATTTTGGTGGTAGTTGACACCCTTTAACTGTAGCCCCTGAAGAACATTGAAGAAAACTTTCACCACAGGTTCCTACAGCCCAGCCTACTGTACCATAATCTAGCAGCATGACACCCTAGCTCAAAAGGTCTGCCCTGATTGGACAAAATGGAGAATTCCAACAGGCAATGTCCAAGCAATGGCGCTCGGGACGGAAATCAAGTCTCGTCTCCTAACTGCAATTTCCTAAAGTTGTTTCACCCACATAGGAGTGAGAAAATTAATTTCTGATTCCATACCCCTTTTCAGCATCCCATTCAAGCCCTAAAACTGAAGAAAAAAACTTTTTTTTATTTTTGGAATTTTTTGGGCCTAGGAGGTGCCAAGCCTTTACCTTTAAGGGGTTTCACCCCCTTGTAGAGTACAATGTTGACATTCAAAAAAATATTTTTTCTAAAAACCATCAGTGCACCAACAGTGTTTAGGAAACACACCAGTGTGAGTTTCCGACCCCCCAGGTGAAGGCAGACAGGCAGGCAGGCCTGTTTTTTTGCAGGCCTTTTACATAAGCCTGTAACAGCAGGTCACCCCCCTGCCATGAGGCCCCTGAAAGACATTGGACAAAAGTTTCACCACAGGTCTGCCAGGCCCACCCTACTGTACCACAAGCCAGTGGCAGGAGACCCTAGGCCTAAAGGTGGACCCACAATTGGATGAAATGTCAAATTCCAACAGGCAATATCTAAGCAATGGGGCTGAGGACGGAAATCAATTCTCATCTGCTAACCCTCCTAATTTTGTGAAATTAGATTTTGGTGGTAGTTGACACCCTTTAAATGTAGCCCCTGAAAAACATTAAAGAAAACTTTCACCACAGGTTCCTACAGCCCAGCCTACTGTACCATAATCCAGCAGCATGACACCCTAGCTCAAAAGGTCTGCCCTGATTGGACAAAATGGAGAATTCCAACAGGCAATGTCTAAGCAATGGCGCTCGGGACGGAAATCAAGTCTCGTCTCCTAACTGCAATTTCCTAAAGTTGTTTCACCCACATAGGAGTGAGAAAATTAATTTCTGATTCCATACCCCTTTTCAGCATCCCATTCAAGCCCTAAAACTGAAGAAAAAAACATTTTTTTATTTTTGGAATTTTTTGGGCCTAGGAGGTGCCAAGCCTTTACCTTTAAGGGGTTTCACCCCCTTGTAGAGTACAATGTTGACATTCAAAAAAATATTTTTTCTAAAAACCATCAGTGCACCAACAGTGTTTAGGAAACACACCAGTGTGAGTTTCTGACCCCCCAGGTGAAGGCAGACAGGCAGGCAGGCCTGTTTTTTTGCAGGCCTTTTACATAAGCCTGTAACAGCAGGTCACCCCCCTGCCATGAGGCCCCTGAAAGACATTGGACAAAAGTTTCACCACAGGTCTGCCAGGCCCACCCTACTGTACCACAAGCCAGTGGCAGGAGACCCTAGGCCTAAAGGTGGACCCACAATTGGATGAAATGTCAAATTCCAACAGGCAATATCTAAGCAATGGGGCTGAGGACGGAAATCAATTCTAATCTGCTAACCCTCCTAATTTTGTGAAATTAGATTTTGGTGGTAGTTGACACCCTTTAAATGTAGCCCCTGAAAAACATTAAAGAAAACTTTCACCACAGGTTCCTACAGCCCAGCCTACTGTACCATAATCCAGCAGCATGACACCCTAGCTCAAAAGGTCTGCCCTGATTGGACAAAATGGAGAATTCCAACAGGCAATGTCTAAGCAATGGCGCTCGGGACGGAAATCAAGTCTCGTCTCCTAACTGCAATTTCCTAAAGTTGTTTCACCCACATAGGAGTGAGAAAATTAATTTCTGATTCCATACCCCTTTTCAGCATCCCATTCAAGCCCTAAAACTGAAGAAAAAAACATTTTTTTATTTTTGGAATTTTTTGGGCCTAGGAGGTGCCAAGCCTTTACCTTTAAGGGGTTTCACCCCCTTGTAGAGTACAATGTTGACATTCAAAAAAATAATTTTTCTAAAAACCATCAGTGCACCAACAGTGTTTAGGAAACACACCAGTGTGAGTTTCTGACCCCCCAGGTGAAGGCAGACAGGCAGGCAGGCCTGTTTTTTTGCAGGCCTTTTACATAAGCCTGTAACAGCAGGTCACCCCCCTGCCATGAGGCCCCTGAAAGACATTGGACAAAAGTTTCACCACAGGTCTGCCAGGCCCACCCTACTGTACCACAAGCCAGTGGCAGGAGACCCTAGGCCTAAAGGTGGACCCACAATTGGATGAAATGTCAAATTCCAACAGGCAATATCTAAGCAATGGGGCTGAGGACGGAAATCAATTCTAATCTGCTAACCCTCCTAATTTTGTGAAATTAGATTTTGGTGGTAGTTGACACCCTTTAAATGTAGCCCCTGAAAAACATTAAAGAAAACTTTCACCACAGGTTCCTACAGCCCAGCCTACTGTACCATAATCCAGCAGCATGACACCCTAGCTCAAAAGGTCTGCCCTGATTGGACAAAATGGAGAATTCCAACAGGCAATGTCTAAGCAATGGCGCTCGGGACGGAAATCAAGTCTCGTCTCCTAACTGCAATTTCCTAAAGTTGTTTCACCCACATAGGAGTGAGAAAATTAATTTCTGATTCCATACCCCTTTTCAGCATCCCATTCAAGCCCTAAAACTGAAGAAAAAAACATTTTTTTATTTTTGGAATTTTTTGGGCCTAGGAGGTGCCAAGCCTTTACCTTTAAGGGGTTTCACCCCCTTGTAGAGTACAATGTTGACATTCAAAAAAATAATTTTTCTAAAAACCATCAGTGCACCAACAGTGTTTAGGAAACACACCAGTGTGAGTTTCTGACCCCCCAGGTGAAGGCAGACAGGCAGGCAGGCCTGTTTTTTTGCAGGCCTTTTACATAAGCCTGTAACAGCAGGTCACCCCCCTGCCATGAGGCCCCTGAAAGACATTGGACAAAAGTTTCACCACAGGTCTGCCAGGCCCACCCTACTGTACCACAAGCCAGTGGCAGGAGACCCTAGGCCTAAAGGTGGACCCACAATTGGATGAAATGTCAAATTCCAACAGGCAATATCTAAGCAATGGGGCTGAGGACGGAAATCAATTCTAATCTGCTAACCCTCCTAATTTTGTGAAATTAGATTTTGGTGGTAGTTGACACCCTTTAAATGTAGCCCCTGAAAAACATTAAAGAAAACTTTCACCACAGGTTCCTACAGCCCAGCCTACTGTACCATAATCCAGCAGCATGACACCCTAGCTCAAAAGGTCTGCCCTGATTGGACAAAATGGAGAATTCCAACAGGCAATGTCTAAGCAATGGCGCTCGGGACGGAAATCAAGTCTCGTCTCCTAACTGCAATTTCCTAAAGTTGTTTCACCCACATAGGAGTGAGAAAATTAATTTCTGATTCCATACCCCTTTTCAGCATCCCATTCAAGCCCTAAAACTGAAGAAAAAAACATTTTTTTATTTTTGGAATTTTTTGGGCCTAGGAGGTGCCAAGCCTTTACCTTTAAGGGGTTTCACCCCCTTGTAGAGTACAATGTTGACATTCAAAAAAATAATTTTTCTAAAAACCATCAGTGCACCAACAGTGTTTAGGAAACACACCAGTGTGAGTTTCTGACCCCCCAGGTGAAGGCAGACAGGCAGGCAGGCCTGTTTTTTTGCAGGCCTTTTACATAAGCCTGTAACAGCAGGTCACCCCCCTGCCATGAGGCCCCGAAAGACATTGGACAAAAGTTTCACCACAGGTCTGCCAGGCCCACCCTACTGTACCACAAGCCAGTGGCAGGAGACCCTAGGCCTAAAGGTGGACCCACAATTGGATGAAATGTCAAATTC
Organism: Setipinna tenuifilis; assembly: GCA_030347295.1. Lineage (NCBI taxonomy): Eukaryota > Metazoa > Chordata > Actinopteri > Clupeiformes > Engraulidae > Setipinna > Setipinna tenuifilis. Next base: position 38,267 of record CM059273.1, on the reverse strand, counting down.
CAACAGGCAATATCTAAGCAATGGGGCTGAGGACGGAAATCAATTCTAATCTGCTAACCCTCCTAATTTTGTGAAATTAGATTTTGGTGGTAGTTGACACCCTTTAAATGTAGCCCCTGAAAAACATTAAAGAAAACTTTCACCACAGGTTCCTACAGCCCAGCCTACTGTACCATAATCCAGCAGCATGACACCCTAGCTCAAAAGGTCTGCCCTGATTGGACAAAATGGAGAATTCCAACAGGCAATGTCTAAGCAATGGCGCTCGGGACGGAAATCAAGTCTCGTCTCCTAACTGCAATTTCCTAAAGTTGTTTCACCCACATAGGAGTGAGAAAATTAATTTCTGATTCCATACCCCTTTTCAGCATCCCATTCAAGCCCTAAAACTGAAGAAAAAAACATTTTTTTATTTTTGGAATTTTTTGGGCCTAGGAGGTGCCAAGCCTTTACCTTTAAGGGGTTTCACCCCCTTGTAGAGTACAATGTTGACATTCAAAAAAATAATTTTTCTAAAAACCATCAGTGCACCAACAGTGTTTAGGAAACACACCAGTGTGAGTTTCTGACCCCCCAGGTGAAGGCAGACAGGCAGGCAGGCCTGTTTTTTTGCAGGCCTTTTACATAAGCCTGTAACAGCAGGTCACCCCCCTGCCATGAGGCCCCGAAAGACATTGGACAAAAGTTTCACCACAGGTCTGCCAGGCCCACCCTACTGTACCACAAGCCAGTGGCAGGAGACCCTAGGCCTAAAGGTGGACCCACAATTGGATGAAATGTCAAATTCCAACAGGCAATATCTAAGCAATGGGGCTGAGGACGGAAATCAATTCTAATCTGCTAACCCTCCTAATTTTGTGAAATTAGATTTTGGTGGTAGTTGACACCCTTTAAATGTAGCCCCTGAAAAACATTAAAGAAAACTTTCACCACAGGTTCCTACAGCCCAGCCTACTGTACCATAATCCAGCAGCATGACACCCTAGCTCAAAAGGTCTGCCCTGATTGGACAAAATGGAGAATTCCAACAGGCAATGTCTAAGCAATGGCGCTCGGGACGGAAATCAAGTCTCGTCTCCTAACTGCAATTTCCTAAAGTTGTTTCACCCACATAGGAGTGAGAAAATTAATTTCTGATTCCATACCCCTTTTCAGCATCCCATTCAAGCCCTAAAACTGAAGAAAAAAACATTTTTTTATTTTTGGAATTTTTTGGGCCTAGGAGGTGCCAAGCCTTTACCTTTAAGGGGTTTCACCCCCTTGTAGAGTACAATGTTGACATTCAAAAAATAATTTTTCTAAAAACCATCAGTGCACCAACAGTGTTTAGGAAACACACCAGTGTGAGTTTCTGACCCCCCAGGTGAAGGCAGACAGGCAGGCAGGCCTGTTTTTTTGCAGGCCTTTTACATAAGCCTGTAACAGCAGGTCACCCCCCTGCCATGAGGCCCCGAAAGACATTGGACAAAAGTTTCACCACAGGTCTGCCAGGCCCACCCTACTGTACCACAAGCCAGTGGCAGGAGACCCTAGGCCTAAAGGTGGACCCACAATTGGATGAAATGTCAAATTCCAACAGGCAATATCTAAGCAATGGGGCTGAGGACGGAAATCAATTCTAATCTGCTAACCCTCCTAATTTTGTGAAATTAGATTTTGGTGGTAGTTGACACCCTTTAAATGTAGCCCCTGAAAAACATTAAAGAAAACTTTCACCACAGGTTCCTACAGCCCAGCCTACTGTACCATAATCCAGCAGCATGACACCCTAGCTCAAAAGGTCTGCCCTGATTGGACAAAATGGAGAATTCCAACAGGCAATGTCTAAGCAATGGCGCTCGGGACGGAAATCAAGTCTCGTCTCCTAACTGCAATTTCCTAAAGTTGTTTCACCCACATAGGAGTGAGAAAATTAATTTCTGATTCCATACCCCTTTTCAGCATCCCATTCAAGCCCTAAAACTGAAGAAAAAAACATTTTTTTATTTTTGGAATTTTTTGGGCCTAGGAGGTGCCAAGCCTTTACCTTTAAGGGGTTTCACCCCCTTGTAGAGTACAATGTTGACATTCAAAAAAATAATTTTTCTAAAAACCATCAGTGCACCAACAGTGTTTAGGAAACACACCAGTGTGAGTTTCTGACCCCCCAGGTGAAGGCAGACAGGCAGGCAGGCCTGTTTTTTTGCAGGCCTTTTACATAAGCCTGTAACAGCAGGTCACCCCCCTGCCATGAGGCCCCGAAAGACATTGGACAAAAGTTTCACCACAGGTCTGCCAGGCCCACCCTACTGTACCACAAGCCAGTGGCAGGAGACCCTAGGCCTAAAGGTGGACCCACAATTGGATGAAATGTCAAATTCCAACAGGCAATGTCTAAGCAATGGGGCTGAGGACGGAAATCAATTCTAATCTGCTAACCCTCCTAATTTTGTGAAATTAGATTTTGGTGGTAGTTGACACCCTTTAAATGTAGCCCCTGAAAAACATTAAAGAAAACTTTCACCACAGGTTCCTACAGCCCAGCCTACTGTACCATAATCCAGCAGCATGACACCCTAGCTCAAAAGGTCTGCCCTGATTGGACAAAATGGAGAATTCCAACAGGCAATGTCTAAGCAATGGCGCTCGGGACGGAAATCAAGTCTCGTCTCCTAACTGCAATTTCCTAAAGTTGTTTCACCCACATAGGAGTGAGAAAATTAATTTCTGATTCCATACCCCTTTTCAGCATCCCATTCAAGCCCTAAAACTGAAGAAAAAAACATTTTTTTATTTTTGGAATTTTTTGGGCCTAGGAGGTGCCAAGCCTTTACCTTTAAGGGGTTTCACCCCCTTGTAGAGTACAATGTTGACATTCAAAAAAATAATTTTTCTAAAAACCATCAGTGCACCAACAGTGTTTGGGAAACACACCAGTGTGAGTTTCTGACCCCCCAGGTGAAGGCAGACAGGCAGGCAGGCCTGTTTTTTTGCAGGCCTTTTACATAAGCCTGTAACAGCAGGTCACCCCCCTGCCATGAGGCCCCGAAAGACATTGGACAAAAGTTTCACCACAGGTCTGCCAGGCCCACCCTACTGTACCACAAGCCAGTGGCAGGAGACCCTAGGCCTAAAGGTGGACCCACAATTGGATGAAATGTCAAATTCCAACAGGCAATGTCTAAGCAATGGGGCTGAGGACGGAAATCAATTCTAATCTGCTAACCCTCCTAATTTTGTGAAATTAGATTTTGGTGGTAGTTGACACCCTTTAAATGTAGCCCCTGAAAAACATTAAAGAAAACTTTCACCACAGGTTCCTACAGCCCAGCCTACTGTACCATAATCCAGCAGCATGACACCCTAGCTCAAAAGGTCTGCCCTGATTGGACAAAATGGAGAATTCCAACAGGCAATGTCTAAGCAATGGCGCTCGGGACGGAAATCAAGTCTCGTCTCCTAACTGCAATTTCCTAAAGTTGTTTCACCAACATAGGAGTGAGAAAATTAATTTCTGATGCCATACCCCTTTTCAGCATCCCATTCAAGCCCTAAAACTGAAGAAAAAAACATTTTTTTATTTTTGGAATTTTTTGGGCCTAGGAGGTGCCAAGCCTTTACCTTTAAGGGGTTTCACCCCCTTGTAGAGTACAATTTTGACATTCAAAAAATTAATTTTTCTAAAAACCATCAGTGCACCAACAGTGTTTGGGAAACACACCAGTGTGAGTTTCTGACCCCCCAGGTGAAGGCAGACAGGCAGGCAGGCCTGTTTTTTTGCAGGCCTTTTACATAAGCCTGTAACGGCAGGTCACCCCCCTGCCATGAGGCCCCGAAAGACATTGGAGAAAACTTTCACCACAGGTCTGTTAGGCCCACCCTACTGTACCACAACTCAGTGGCAGGAGACCCCACCCCAAAAGGTGGGCACACAATTGGATGATAGGTCAAATTCCAACAGGCAATGTCTAAGCAATGGGGCTGAGGACAGAAATCAATTCTCATCTCTTAATATCCTGCTCTTAGGTCTAACATTCAAAAAGGTTAGGAAGTTAGGAAATTAGACTTGATTTCCGTCCTCAGCTCCATTGCTTAGACTTGCCAGCTGGAATTTGTTTTTTTATCCAATGAGGGCCAACCTTTCGAGCTAGGGTCCTGTGCCTTTGGATTGCGGTTCCATAGGCCGCTCTGTACGAACCTGCGGAGGAACTTTTCTACAATCTCAACTTTTAAAAAAAAAGCCTAGGTTAGGAGTGGTTAGGAGTGTTTGGGGCGTGGCCTGGGGTGGGGGGAGTGGTCCCAGCCAGTCAGAATTCATTTTAGACCAACTTCCAAAAAAACAGTCTGGATTCCGGAAATCGAGTCTGGGGGCGTGGCCTAAGGTCCGGGGGTGTGACCCCAGCCAATCAGAATTCACTTTAGGAAAAATTCCAAAAACTCAGTCTGGATTCCATAAATCAAGTCTGGGGAGCGTGGTTCCAAGAACCAGTTCCATGACATGAGTTCCAAGAAGCCAGTTTTCCATGTAGTGCACCGCCAGAAGGTATGGGGAGGTATAGGCCGTTCACCCTAAGGCGCTACTTTGGGCCGCGTAAAATCAAGCGTGCAGCGTAAAAATGCAAGAGCGGTGTCAAAATGTCCGTAAGGGTCTTGCCCACGACCTCCAAAAGCAATACCAAACATAACTTCATTAGTCTTGATGTAATAATCAAGAGATCAGCTTTCTGGAAATCCCAGACTGGTTTTGCGGCATCGCGAATCCGGAATATTCCGGAAAGCCAGTTTTCCCTGCTACGCAACCCTAATTAGGGTTCAAATCCCGGACGAGCCCTGTGCAACAAGTTGTTAACGTCAAGCTTTGCTACAATGCCTGTTCCCAGGATCTGTGGTGCTGATTTGGCCAGCAGATCGACCCCATGCTGAAAATGGTGCTCGCTTTTAGTCTTCTTCTGCTTGAAATGTTACAACAGGCAAGCGTCTAATTCCATGTGGTTATTAGTGATGGGTACATACAAAAACTTGACGTCAGAAACGGTGCACGTGCTGGCTCGTTGGTCTAGGGGTCTGATTCTCGCTTAGGGTGCGAGAGGTCCCGGGTTCAATTCCCGGAAGAGCCCTAAATTCTGTGAATGCAGGAAGTATGGCTTTCTGTGGCGCTTTGCTGCATTGCAGACTGAAAACAGAAAGTCCCTAAAGGTGATAGGAAAGCTAGCGAATGAGGAAAAATAAAATGCAACAGTAAGTTCAAGCTGGCTCGTTGGTCTAGGGGTATGATTCTCGCTTTGGGTGCGATGGTCCCGGGTTCAAATCCCGGACGAGCCCTGTGCAACAAGTTGTTAACGTCAAGCTTTGCTACAATGCCTGTTCCCAGGATCTGTGGTGCTGATTTGGCCAGCAGATCGACCCCATGCTGAAAATGGTGCTCGCTTTTAGTCTTCTTCTGCTTGAAATGTTACAACAGGCAAGCGTCTACTTCCATGTGGTTATTAGTGATGGGTACATACAAAAACTTGACGTCAGAAACGGTGCACGTGCTGGCTCGTTGGTCTAGGGGTATGATTCTCGCTTAGGGTGCGAGAGGTCCCGGGTTCAAATCCCGGACGAGCCCTAAATTCTGTGAATGCAGGAAGTATGGCTTTCTGTGGCGCTTTGCTGCATTGCAGACTGAAAACAGAAAGTCCCTAAAGGTGATAGGAAAGCTGGCGAATGAGGAAAAATAAAATGCAACAGTAAGTTCAAGCTGGCTCGTTGGTCTAGGGGTATGATTCTCGCTTCGGGTGCGAGAGGTCCCGGGTTCAACTCCCGGACGAGCCCTCCTTTCCTTGCCAGTGGTCTCCATTCACTCGACGCAACGCGACAATGGTGAAGATGTGCAACCATGATTTCCCTAAGGTGACTGCAAGACATTTGCCTGTTGTTATCAGGCTGGTGGTCCTACAGGCAGTTGTTGAATAGCGATTTCGAAAAATAGCAGAAATTAGCTAATTTTAGGGCTCGTTGGTCTAGGGGTATGATTCTCGCTTTGGGTGCGAGAGGTCCCGGGTTCAAATCCCGGACGAGCCCTGTGCAACAAGTTGTTAACGTCAAGCTTTGCTACAATGCCTGTTCCCAGGATCTGTGGTGCTGATTTGGCCAGCAGATCGACCCCATGCTGAAAATGGTGCTCGCTTTTAGTCTTCTTCTGCTTGAAATGTTACAACAGGCAAGCGTCTAATTCCATGTGGTTATTAGTGATGGGTACATACAAAAACTTGACGTCAGAAACGGTGTACGTGCTGGCTCGTTGGTCTAGGGGTCTGATTCTCGCTTAGGGTGCGAGAGGTCCCGGGTTCAATTCCCGGAAGAGCCCTAAATTCTGTGAATGCAGGAAGTATGGCTTTCTGTGGCGCTTTGCTGCATTGCAGACTGAAAACAGAAAGTCCCTAAAGGTGATAGGAAAGCTGGCGAATGAGGAAAAATAAAATGCAACAGTAAGTTCAAGCTGGCTCGTTGGTCTAGGGGTATGATTCTCGCTTTGGGTGCGAGAGGTCCCGGGTTCAAATCCCGGACGAGCCCTGTGCAACAAGTTGTTAACGTCAAGCTTTGCTACAATGCCTGTTCCCAGGATCTGTGGTGCTGATTTGGCCAGCAGATCGACCCCATGCTGAAAATGGTGCTCGCTTTTAGTCTTCTTCTGCTTGAAATGTTACAACAGGCAAGCGTCTACTTCCATGTGGTTATTAGTGATGGGTACATACAAAAACTTGACGTCAGAAACGGTGCACGTGCTGGCTCGTTGGTCTAGGGGTATGATTCTCGCTTAGGGTGCGAGAGGTCCCGGGTTCAAATCCCGGACGAGCCCTAAATTCTGTGAATGCAGGAAGTATGGCTTTCTGTGGCGCTTTGCTGCATTGCAGACTGAAAACAGAAAGTCCCTAAAGGTGATAGGAAAGCTGGCGAATGAGGAAAAATAAAATGCAACAGTAAGTTCAAGCTGGCTCGTTGGTCTGATTCTCGCTTCGGGTGCGAGAGGTCCCGGGTTCAACTCCCGGACGAGCCCTCCTTTCCTTGCCAGTGGTCTCCATTCACTCGACGCAACGCGACAATGGTGAAGATGTGCAACCATGATTTCCCTAAGGTGACTGCAAGACATTTGCCTGTTGTTATCAGGCTGGTGGTCCTACAGGCAGTTGTTGAATAGCGATTTCGAAAAATAGCAGAAATTAGCTAATTTTAGGGCTCGTTGGTCTAGGGGTATGATTCTCGCTTTGGGTGCGAGAGGTCCCGGGTTCAAATCCCGGACGAGCCCTGTGCAACAAGTTGTTAACGTCAAGCTTTGCTACAATGCCTGTTCCCAGTCCAGGATCTGTGGTGCTGATTTGGCCAGCAGATCGACCCCATGCTGAAAATGGTGCTCGCTTTTAGTCTTCTTCTGCTTGAAATGTTACAACAGGCAAGCGTCTAATTCCATGTGGTTATTAGTGATGGGTACATACAAAAACTTGACGTCAGAAACGGTGTACGTGCTGGCTTGTTGGTCTAGGGGTCTGATTCTCGCTTAGGGTGCGAGAGGTCCCGGGTTCAATTCCCGGAAGAGCCCTAAATTCTGTGAATGCAGGAAGTATGGCTTTCTGTGGCGCTTTGCTGCATTGCAGACTGAAAACAGAAAGTCCCTAAAGGTGATAGGAAAGCTGGCGAATGAGGAAAAATAAAATGCAACAGTAAGTTCAAGCTGGCTCGTTGGTCTAGGGGTATGATTCTCGCTTTGGGTGCGAGAGGTCCCGGGTTCAAATCCCGGACGAGCCCTGTGCAACAAGTTGTTAACGTCAAGCTTTGCTACAATGCCTGTTCCCAGGATCTGTGGTGCTGATTTGGCCAGCAGATCGACCCCATGCTGAAAATGGTGCTCGCTTTTAGTCTTCTTCTGCTTGAAATGTTACAACAGGCAAGCGTCTACTTCCATGTGGTTATTAGTGATGGGTACATACAAAAACTTGACGTCAGAAACGGTGCACGTGCTGGCTCGTTGGTCTAGGGGTATGATTCTCGCTTAGGGTGCGAGAGGTCCCGGGTTCAAATCCCGGACGAGCCCTAAATTCTGTGAATGCAGGAAGTATGGCTTTCTGTGGCGCTTTGCTGCATTGCAGACTGAAAACAGAAAGTCCCTAAAGGTGATAGGAAAGCTGGCGAATGAGGAAAAATAAAATGCAACAGTAAGTTCAAGCTGGCTCGTTGGTCTAGGGGTATGATTCTCGCTTCGGGTGCGAGAGGTCCCGGGTTCAACTCCCGGACGAGCCCTCCTTTCCTTGCCAGTGGTCTCCATTCACTCGACGCAACGCGACAATGGTGAAGATGTGCAACCATGATTTCCCTAAGGTGACTGCAAGACATTTGCCTGTTGTTATCAGGCTCGTGGTCCTACAGGCAGTTGTTGAATAGCGATTTCAAAAAATAGCAGAAATTAGCTAATTTTAGGGCTCGTTGGTCTAGGGGTATGATTCTCGCTTTGGGTGCGAGAGGTCCCGGGTTCAAATCCCGGACGAGCCCTCCTTTCCTTGCCAGTGGTCTCCATTCACTCGACGCAACGCGACAATGGTGAAGATGTGCAACCATGATTTCCCTAAGGTGACTGCAAGACATTTGCCTGTTGTTATCAGGCTAGTGGTCCTACAGGCAGTTGTTGAATAGCGATTTCAAAAAATAGCAGAAATTAGCTAATTTTAGGGCTCGTTGGTCTAGGGGTATGATTCTCGCTTTGGGTGCGAGAGGTCCCGGGTTCAAATCCCGGACGAGCCCTGTGCAACAAGTTGTTAACGTCAAGCTTTGCTACAAT